>VWZI01006480.1:761-51915 GCA_013396835.1 Psilopogon haemacephalus
CATCTGCAGAGCTGCAGCTTACACACATACAGGTGTGTGTGTGGGCGGGGCACCATCTGCAGAGCTGCAGCTTACACACATACAGGGGAGTGTGTGGGGGGCACCATCTGCAGAGCTGCAGCTTACACACATACAGGTGTGTGTGTGTGGGGCACCATCTGCAGAGCTGCAGCTTGCACACATACAGGTCTGTTTGAGTCTATGTCTTTCCCTGTCTTTGTGTCGAGAGCCCTCTTGTGGCTACTGCCACATTATTTCTTCCAGCTTGGCGATTCATTTTTGTGCCAATTTCGACACTTAGCCAACAGGTAGGTGGAGTGATGAGTGTAGAAGGAAGTGGTCAGCACACTACCTAAACCAGAGTGACTTCTCCCTCCCGCTGTGTCTCCTCAGTCTGAGCTCTCCATTCATTTCTGCTCCTAGAAATGTCTTTGGTAATGCAGTTCTCATCAGTAACTCTGCCTGCAGCTCCAAGTAAACATCCAAGGAGTTTGGGGGCTTGGTTTTCAAACTGATTGATGCCTTCACAACACTAGAACAGGCTGCCCAGGGACATTGTGGAATCTGTCTCTCTGGAGATATTGAAAACCTGCCTGATGTGTTCCTGTGTGAACTGGCATAGGAGATCGTGCTCTGGCAGGGGGGTTGGACTGGTTGAGCTTTTGAGGTCCCTTCCCAGCTCCTGACATTCTGTGATTCTTGCCTTTGAGTATTTTGGAACAGGCTGCCCAAGGAAGTGGTGGAGTCCCCAACCCTGGAATGATGAAAAAGGCTGTGTAGATGCAGAGGCTTTGAACTTGAAGATCTGCAGAAGCTCCTTCCATAAAATCATTCTAGGATTTTAGGGCGTGGTGTTGAGGGATGTGGTTTGGTGGTGACCTGGCAGTGCTGAGTTAATGGTTGGATTCAGTCTTAAAGGTATTTTCCAACCAAAATGAGTCCATGATTCTATGTTTCCTCTGGGACAGTAACTTTGGCACAGCTGAGGCACAATGGCAAGTTACAATTTGCTCATGTCAGTGAGTCCTTAAAAGGAGAGAATCCCCAAATTCCTGATTAGACCCTAAAATCCTCTTCTTTAAGGGACTCAGACTCTGCACTCCAGAGCTGGTCTCAGGAGGTTGCCTATCAGGATCATAAAATTATAGAAGCATTTTAGGTGGAAAAGACCTTCAAGATCAAGTCCAGCCATCAACTCAACACCACTGCAAACACTCAACCACGTCTCAGAGTGTCAGGACCTCAGGTTTCTTGAAGACCTCCAGGACTGGCCCCTTCCTGGGCAGCCTGTGCCAATGCCTGACCACTCTTTCAGGAAAGACATTCTAATATCCACCTTGTCCTAGATCTAAAAGACCAACACTGTGCAAGGAAACCTGAGGATGTGTAGATGTCTGTAGATGTTAGCTTCTGTGGAAGCTAAGAAGGAAAAGGTCTGATTTTGATGGGGAGTTTTATCTTAAAGACACTTTCTGGAGTTTGCACTGTCTCTGAGGTATGTTTTTGAGCTCAGTGGGGTTCCCACTTCCCTGCATGTTGAGGCTGGCTGTGACATCTGAACAGTGATGTCCTCTGAGGATCTGTGAGCAGCTGCCCCAGGACTTAGAGCACTGGATGAGAGATGTGCATTCCAGTCTATCACTTATCTCCATGCTGGTTTACTGCCTGGGACTGCTGAGTAAGACATACCTGGATAGTGTCCTGGTGTGGTTGTCCTTCCACTCTCTCCTCCAAGGACTCAAGAAGCTCCATGGACTGATTTCCTTGCAGATCATCTTCTGGGTGTGGTGGGAGCACAGACAAGCCCTGCAAAGAATGATGGATAAGTGCATCCATCTGCACCAATTACCAGAGCAGAAGATGGAAAGCAAGACTTTCCCAAGCCCTGACTGAGTCATGCAGAGATCACAGAATCTCAGAATCATAAAATGATGGAAGTTGGAAGGGAGTCCTGGAGTCTTCTCCCTCCCTGGAGATGTTCAAGGCCAGGTTGGATGAGGCCTTGAGTGACCTGTTGTAGTGGGAGGAGTCTCTGCCTATAGCACAGGAGGGTTGGAACTGGATGAGCTTTGAGGTCCCTTCCAACCTAAACCATGCTGTGAGTCTGGCCCAAACCCAGTGCTAAGCAGGGTCACCCAGAACAGGTTGTGTCATATCATGCCCAGGTGGATTTGGAATCTCTCCAGAGAAGGAGACTCCACAACCTCTGGAGAGTCCAAAACTGGACACAATACTCCAGATGTAGCTTCACTAGGACAGTCAAGGAGGAGGAGAACCTCTCTCAACCTGCTGGCCATGCTCTTCTTCATGCGTCCCAAGAGACCTGGGGTCTTCTTGGCTGTGAGGACACATTGCTGCCTCGTGGTGAGCTTGTCCACCAGCACTTCCAGGTCCTCTCTGTGGAGCTGCTTTCCATCAGGTCAACCTCTTAAGTGCAGTGGTGCAGGGATTATTTCTCCCCAGGTGCAGGAGCCTACATTTGCCCTGGTTGAACCTCCTGAGGTTCCTCTCCACCCAACTCTCCAGCCTGTCCAGGTGTCTCTGGATGGCAGCACAGTCTGGTGGAGTGTTGGCTACTCAAGGATCTTCAACATTTCTGCAGCTTTGCTTTTCACTTTGGTAAAACAGTGGCAAAACCATGGAACTGCAGCAATTTGCCCAACCAGCCTCTGAGAAATTTGACTCCTTTGCATCATCTAAAAGCAGCACAAATGGAAAAGTGACCTGAAGTCACTGAACAGGCATCTACATACACTGCTGAGAGAAGTATTTGTCCCCCTGGAGTCTCCCTCCTTCCTTCTTTCCTCAGATGTTGTCTCCAAGGACTCAGGAGTGTTTCCTGGGGTCTGGGGCTCAGGTTCAGAACCACCAGAAGATGGACCCTGTGAAGATCAAAGAAAGTCACTGCATTTTTGCTGAGTCAAGACCTGATCTACAATACCCAGCTTCATCACCACCAGCACTTATTCATTGGCATGGTCAGAGGCAGCATGACAAGGCTGGAGAGCCAAGGTGCCAAGGCCTTTCTTGCATCTTAGGCACAGGTTGCCCAGGGAGGTTGTGGCTGCTCCCTCCCTGCAGGTGTTCAAGGCCAGGCTGGATGAGGCCTTGAATGACCTGTTCTAGTGGGAGGTGTCCCTGCTTATGGCACAGAGGGGTTGGAACTGGATGATCTTTGATGTCCCTTCCAACCTAAACCATTCTATGATTTCCTACCTGTGACCTAGGAGGGTTTATGGAGAGTGAGTCACTTGTTGCCTGTCATAAAAAAGAGGGTGAGAGTAGTTCCACCACAGCTCTCCTTCTCTGGAGACTTTCAGGGCCTGTCTAGATGTGTTCTTGTGTGACCTGAGCTAGATTGTCTGGTCCTGCTCTGGCTGGGGCCGGGGGGAGGGGGGGTGGTGTTGGACTCGATGATCTCTTTGGGTCCCTTCCAACCCCTGACATCCTGTGAGCTGCAGGCACTATTTCCCCAGCTATCTCTTATCAGTGCTGTCTATGACAGGCTAATTAACATCCATGACTCCTCCAGCAGCTATGAGAAGTGACCTAGATACAGAAGATGTGCCTAGATTCCAGCCTTCAAGCGAGGAGAAATTGCAGGGCAAGTTCAGCAGATAACCAACACGAGGGCAGCTACAAACCAACCCAGTCTGTGCTGGAAGGCACCCAAAGAGATCATTGAGTCCAACCCCTTTACCAGAGCAGGATCATATAATCTAGCACAGATCACAGAGGAACACATCCAGACAGGACTTGGAAGTCTGCAGAGAAGAAGACTCCACAGCCTCTCTGGGGAGCCTGTTCCAGTGCTCTTTGACCCTTACAGTAAAGAAGTTCTCTCTTGTGTTGAGGTGGAACCTCCTGTGCTGCGACTTACATCCATTGCTTCTTGTCCTATCACAGGGAGCAAGCGAGCAGAGCCTGTCCCCCTGACCCTGACCAGCCCTCAGATATTTATAAACATTTATTACATCCCCTTTCAGTCTTCTCATCCTGTGATCCAGTGAAGTTTTGCTCAGAAGACAAGGAGAAGTTGTGGTTGGGTGGAAGGGGAGGGAGGATGAGGATCAGCAGGAGGCATCACTGGAACGTGGACTGGAAGCCCCCAGGCAGCCAATACTCGGATGGACACATCTGCATAACTACACTTCATCTGCTCTGCTCTTCATTTTCACCTTGAGGAGTCCTCCAGACACTGTCAGCCGAAACTGAGCCTCCACCTCCAGGCTCTGTGCTGCTTCTGTCACCTGAGTGCTGGCCAGGCCATCCTGAGTAGTAACAAACACCAGCGAATCCTGCGACATCGACAACAGTGGGTTAGGGTACAACAAACCTGATCTCCCAGGATTCTGATGCATTGTTTCTGCCCAATGTCCCACCCCTCCAGCATGCTCTGTCCCACCTGGTGCTGTTTCTGAACCAGGATGGAGTGAGTAATCAGCAATTCCCTGCTGGCCACCTCCAAGCTTTCCTCCCAAGCTCGACCTGCCTCCCTGGGGATCCTTCTTGTTATTGAAGCCACCTCCAAGATTGCTTCTTGAGCTTTCAGCTGCTTTGCTCCCCTTGCACACTCACCACTCCAACAACCCCCACCCCTCAAAGGGCACAAGGAGGCTGATCAGGTAGTGACAGGACTAGGGGGAGTGGAGCAAAGCTGGAGGTGGGGAGATTCAGATTGGATGTGAGGAGGAAGATGTTTACTATGAGAGTGGTGAGAGCCTGGAATGGGTTGCCCAGGGAGGTGGTTGGGGCCACATCCCTGGAGGTGTTTGCAGCCAGGCTGGATGAGGCTGTGGACAGCCTGATCTAGGGTAGGGTGTCCCTGGGCATGACAGGGTGGGGTTGGAACTAGATGATCCTTGTGGTCCCTTCCAATCCTGGCTGATTCTGTGATTCTATAGCTTCCATGTACCACTGTCAACAACAGTTAACTGATTCCTTCGAAATCATAGAATGCTTTGGATTGGAAGGGACCTTTAAAAGTCATCTAGTCCAATACCACTGCAGTCCCAACAGTTTAACCTGAAGATCCAAGATCCTGGTGCAAGCCATTACCTTCTTCCAGCTGAACTGTTTCTTATAGTGGCTGCAATCACCATAAACTGCTGGATAAAAGAGGTGACCCAGAAACCACCAACAATTAATTTCTGCCTCTCTCCCATTTCCTTCAAGCTCTGTCTGCCCCTTGAAGATGACAGACGACAACACTCACAGTGTGCTCAGTGGCATGCAGAGCTCCCTGCTTTCTCTTGGAGGCGTTGCTAGTCCTGGAGCCACCAAGCTGATGGACCAGCCCATCCAGCCCATCCTGCAGGAATGCATTGCAGAGGTCCCTCAGCACCGCCAGCTGCAACCAGTGGAGACCATTAAGGACGCAGTAGCCCAGTGCCACCCTCCTCTTCCTGACACATGACAGTGCAAGGGCAGCCACCTCAAAATGACAACTGATGCATTTCCAGTGGAGCTCACAGGGCAACTGGTGAAGATGTGCTCCAGCAGGCAGTGGCTGATTTAAAGAGAGGTGTCTATGGTTTGGATATCTAAGAGAAGATTGATGGTGCTTACTACAGAACAAATCTTATGAGCAGTGGCTGAAGAAGCTGGTGTTGTTCAAACTGGAGAAATGGAGGCTGAGGGCAGACCTTCTGTCTCTCTAGGACTCCCTGTAAGGAGGTTGGAGCCAGAGGAGGGTAGGTCTATTCTCACACGTAATAAGCAATAGGGCAAGAGAGGACAGCCTGAAATTGCATCAGGAGAGGTTTAGGCTGGACACTGGGAACAACTTCTTCACAGAAAGGGTTGTCAGCCCTGGAACAGGCTGCCCAGGGAAATGGTGGAGTCACATCCCTGGATGACTTCAGAAGATTTGTAGATGTTATGCTGAGGGACATGGTTTGGCAGTGACCTGGCACTGCTGGGTTAACAGTTGGACTTGATGATCTCAGAGGACTACCACCAAAACAATTCTATGATTATATCCTAAATAAAACTCCTACAATTGACCATATCAGTCAGTCCCTCACCTCTTTCAATCATATCTCCAGAACTTACAGGAAGGAGCTGAAGGTAACAAACACAACTGTTAAATACCTGCAGTAGATACTAAAAGCTGAGTTCATCACACTTTCTGATTTTGATGGTTAGCTCGAGAGTGGAGATGGGGCCACCAGCCCAGCATTGCTGTGTTGCAGACTGATATCATTTGTATTCCCCTTCCTGGTAGTGTTCAAGGTCAGGTTGGATGGGACTTTGTGCAACCTGGTCTAGTGAAAGGTGTCCTTGCCCGTGGCAGGAGAGTTGGAACTAGATGATCTTTAAGGTCCTTTCCAACCCAAACTGTTCTGTGATTGTATGTTGGCTTTTTTTTTTTCCCCCAGATCCAGTACTGAAGTAGAAGTCAAACCAGGTGGCAGCACCAAGCTCTGAAAGGGTATTTGCTCAGTGAGTGTCACATGGGCACCAAAGTCACCATCCACACCATAACAAAGCAGATGGAAAGCTGTCCAAGAAGCATCTAAATATTTAACCACCTTATCAGAAGAAAACCCAAAGCACTACCTACCTTGATGCCATTTGCTTCAAAAAGCCTCTCCAGATCCTGCAAGAGAAAAGATGCGTCAGAACTCCTCTCTCCTTCAGCCTAGAAAGCTGGTCCTGCAGGTGGTTGATGGCTAAGCCTAGGGACATGCAGGGTCCCCTCTGCCATCCCAACTCCAGACAGAGAAGGAGGTGTTTCCACCATGAATATATGCTATAATTTTTATTTTGTTTACCTTCATTTCCACTCCTTTGCCTGGTGGACCAGGTTCTCCCTTCAAATGAACAAGAACAACTCATTAATTAAGTGATTATTCTTGATGAGCAGCTAGAGGAGCTCTGAGGAGAGGCAAGAGTCTTGAATCTGGTCCCTACTCTTCCACCTGCACATGCTTCGACCCCCAGATAAATCCCCCACAGCTCAGAGAGGGAGTTTGAGTCACAACTTGCTCAAGGGGCTCCTTCACTCCTCCACTGCAGTGCTCCAGGCTTGCAGAAGAGTGGGTGGAAACTGCACAGTAGACAAGGACCTGGGAGTGTTGGTCAACAGATGGACCAGTGCCCAGTTGGCCAAGAAGGCCAACAGCATCCTCTTTGGATTAGCAATAGTATGGCCAGCAGGAGGAGGGCAGAGATTGTCCCCTTGTACTCAGCACTGGTGAGGCCACAATTTGACTACTAGGCATGAGCAGACAGTGCGTGCTCAGAGCTGTGATGGTTTGGGAGTTACCTGCCCCCCACCACATTTGAATTCACCCAAACTAGACTCAGCTGGCTGGAAGTTAAGGTAAGAAGCTTTACATTCCAGCTTAGCACAATATGCAAGCAGGTATTTACAGTATGTTACAAGTATTTACTGCTAGATACAGAATCATAGAATCATAGAATGGTTTAGGTTGGAAGAGACCTCAAAGATCATCCAGTTCCAACCCCCCGCCACAGGCAGGGACACCTCCCACTAGATCAGGTCCCTCAAGACCTCATCCAGCCTGGCCTTCAACACCTCCAGGGAGGGAGCAGCCACAACCTCCCTGGGCAACCTGTGCCAGTGTCTCACCACCCTCACTGTGAAGAACTTCCTCCTAACATCCCATTTAAATCTCCCCTCTGCCAGTTTGAACCCAGAAATAGACAAGTTAAGTAATACAGAAACACAATGCCCCTCCCAGAGAATCAGAGTCCCCAAGAGGGGTTCCCAACCACCTTTCCACCTTCTTCCCACCCTCCAACCTTATCCCAGAATCTGTCTTATGTGCAAGGTGAATTAGAAGGATCGGCCAGGGGGATTAGAAGCAGAATTGCTTAGTAGGGTTACACAGATCCAGCTGGAAGCCAGGGAGGAAGAGAGCTCAGATTCCTCAGAGAGAGCAACTCTGTCTTACTTATGTTTGCGTCCTTGCTTTTATACATCTCAGTAAACTTATGAGTGGGCATCACTGTTGTTTTCTTTTCACAGCCTATCATCTAATTTTTCTCATAGAAGTATTCCAATTAGCTTCAAACCAGCACAGGAGCCCAGAAAGACAATCTCATCCTGGGATGCATCAAAAGATTCATTGCCAGCAGATCCAGAGAGATGAATCTGCCACTTTGCTCTGGCAAGACCTCACCTGCAGTACTGCCTCCAGGTCTAGAGCTGTCAGCATAGGAAGGACAGGGACTTGATGGAGAGAGTCCAGAGGAGGGTCATGAAAATGATCAGGGGATTGAAACACCTCTGCTATGAGGACAGGGAGCTGGGAGTGTTCAACCTGGAGAAGAGAGGGCTCTGGGGAGACCTAACAGCAGCCTTCCAGTGCCTAAATGGGGCCTAGAAGAAGGATGGAGAAAGACTGTTTACAAAGGCCTGTGGTGACAAATGGCAATGGCTTCAGAGAAGAGAAGAGCAGATGTTAGGAACAAGTTCTTTACCATGAGGGTGGTGGAACAGTGGAACAGATTGCCCAGAGAGGTGGTTGGGGCCCCATCCCTGGAGATATCCAAAGTGAGGCTTGACAGGGCTCTGGGCAACCTGATCTAGTTGAGGATGTCCCTGCTGACTGCAGAGGTGTTTGGACTGGATGACCTTCAGAGGTCTCTTCCAACCCAAACCATTCTATGATTCAGTTTTGGAACCCCCAGTCCAAGAAGACACTGAGGTGCTGAAGCATGTCCAGAGAAGGGCGACAAAGCTGGTGAGGGGCCAAGAACAGGTCTAGTGAGGAGCAGCTGAGGGAACTGGGGTTGTTGAGCCTGAAGAAAAGGAGGATGAGGGGAGACCTTCTGGCTCCTTACAGTTCCCTGAAAGGAGGTTGGAGCCAGATGAGATTTGGTCTCTCCTCCCAGTTAACAAGTGATAGGGTGAGAGGAAATGGCACTACAGGAGGTTTAGGTTGGACATTCTTCGCTGAAAGGGTTATCACACACTGTAACACCCTGGCTGAAGTCCCAACAGTAAACTGCATAGAGGAAATGATCTCATGTTGTGCCTAAACCTCAGGAGTGGTTTAGGTTGGGCATTAGGACCAATTTCTTCCAAAAAAAAAGGGTATCAAGCTTTGGACCAGGCTGCACAGGGCAGTGGTGGAGTCCTGGGGACTCTCTGCAGGGATTTAAGAGACATGTTGATGTGGTGCTGAGGAACATGGTTTAATGGTGACCTGACAGTGCTGGGTTAATGGTTGGACTCAATGATCTCAAGAGTCTTTTCCAACCAAAACAGTCCTATATTTGTATGACCTCTCTTTGCCTGGCTGTGAGGACTCTGTCCAGGTGAGTGATCCTGGCCCAGAGCCATAGATGAAACTACAGATGAGCTGCAGTGGCTTGAGAGGCTCAGGT
Source organism: Psilopogon haemacephalus (assembly GCA_013396835.1). Taxonomy (NCBI): domain Eukaryota; kingdom Metazoa; phylum Chordata; class Aves; order Piciformes; family Megalaimidae; genus Psilopogon; species Psilopogon haemacephalus. The sequence continues at coordinate 10,122 of VWZI01006480.1, forward strand.
CTGGCGTGAGGAACATCTCTTGAGGTGGGGGCTGATCTGCTTCTCTGATGGGCTTCATTTCACTGAAATCTGGTTGTTGCATTGACAGATTCCGGTGGAATGAAGGGCACCAGAAAGGCCCTGATGCGGCTGCAGCTCTGTGCCAAGCTGTACTGGGATGAAAAGGATGCAATGTTGGCTGCTCCAGCTGAATTGGCTATGTCCAGGGCACAGCTCATGCATGCTACCTGGGTATGCCCTTGGCTTTGCAACAACCTGGATCCCATGCCAATCTTGAGGATGTTGCTGATGTTGCTTTCAGAGGATCACAGGACCTTAGGTGTTGGAAGGGACCCAAGGAGATCATTGAGTCCAACCCCTTGCCAGGGCAGGACCATACAATCTAGCACAGATCACAGAGGAACACATCCAGACAGGCCTTGAAAGTCTTCAGAGAAGGAGACCCCACAACCTCTCTGCTTTCTGCAGCGTTTTCTTGTCCTTTAAGTGAAGAAGCTGGTCCTACCTCTGAAGATTTCTAGATGTGGGATGCTAGTAGAAGCCATTTCTCTTTCAATCTTCTTCAACTTGAAAGGAGGAGGAAAGGAAAGAAACATCTCTGAACTTACCTAATTTGAACAAAATCTTCCTACCTGAATATTTGAATCAAGATGGAGGACTACAGAATCATTGTGACCACAAATTTATGAGCCCAAGATTGTAGGGAGCCACAATAGATATGAGCTGGACACTCCTCTCCTCTGCCCAGCTCAACACAATGGCACCATCACAAAGATAGAATCATAGAATGGTTTAGACTGGAAGGGACCTCAAAGATCATCTAGTTCCAACTCCCCATCATAGGCAGGGACACCTCCCACTAGAGCAACTTCTCAAAGCCTCATGCAACCTGGCCTTGAACACCTGCAGGGAGGGAGCAGCCACAACCTCCCTGGGCAACCTGTGCCAGTATCTCACCGCCCTCACTGCAAAGAACTTCTTCCTAATATCCTGTTTAAATCTCCCCTTTGCCAGTTTGAGCCCGTTACTCCTCATCCTGTCATTGCAAGACCTTGTCAATAGTCCCTCCCCAGCCCTCCTGTAGGCTCCCTTCAGATGCTGGAAGGCTACTTTAAGGTGTCCTGGAAGCCTTCTCTTCTCCAGGCTGAAAAGCCCCAACTCTCTCAGCCTGTCCTCATAGCAGAGCTGCTGCAGCCCTCTTCATGACCCTCCTCTGGACTCTCTCCAACAGTTCCATGTCCTTCTTGTGCTGGGGGCTCCAGAACTGCACACAGTACTGCAGGTGGGGTCTGAGGAGAGCAGAGTAAAGGGGCAGAATCCCCTCCCTTGCCCTGCTGCCCACAGCTGCTCTTGCTGCAGCCCAGCACACAGTTGCTGTCTGGGCTGCACTCACACTGCAGCCTCATGTTGAGCTTTTCATCACCCCAGACCCCCAGGTCCTTTTCCTCAGGGCTGCTCTCCAGCCACTTGCCACCAAGCCTGGATTTGTACTTGGGATTGCACTGACCCAGGTGTTAGACCTTGCACCTGGCCATGCTGAATTTCATGAGATGCTTCCATGCATTCAGGACGTACCTTTGGGCCTGGAGGACCTCTTTCACCTTTCAAGCCATGCATCCCATGATCTCCCTGTAATTCAGCAGGAAAAGGTTAGTTCTGTGTTCCCACTAAAATTCCCATTGCAGATGATGATTTCATCACACATTGTGGCATTCTTGTGCACCATCCCATGCTGGCCCCATACTAACAACATCTGGACAAGCTGGGGAGCTGGACAGAGAGGAGTCTCATGAGCTTCAATAAGTTTAGGATCCTGCAGCTGGGAAGGAGTAACTTCCTGCAAGTGTACAGGCTGGGAGCTGACCTGCTTGAAAGCAGCTCTGCAGAACAGGGATTTGGAGTGTTGCTCAATAACAAGTTCACCAGGAGACAGCAATGTGCCCTCATGGCCAAGAAAGCCAATGGTGTCCTGGGGAACATGAAGAAGAATGTGGCCAGCAGGTGAAGGGAGGTTCTCCTCCCACCCCTACTTGGGCTTGAATATTGTGTCCAGTTCTGCCCTCCCCAGTTCCAATAAGACAAGGAACTACTGAAGAAAGTCCAGCAGAGGCTCCAGAGATGCTGAGGGGCCCAGAGCATCTCTGTGAGGAGAGAAGGCTGAGAGCCCTGGGGCTGTTGAGTCTGGAGAAGAGCAACCTGAGAGGGGATCAGGGTGTGGGGCAAGGGGATGGGGTCAGACTCCTTTCAGGGACACCCAACACTACCCCAAGTCCTCCCTCTCTCAGCTCCTTTAGGGATCGCCTTACATCCTTTCCCCGTTGTCCTGTATCGCCTTTTATCCCTTGCTCTCCAGGCCGTCCTGGGAGTCCAGGTGGACCCTGCAAGAAAGGATTTGGAGAAGCAATCAGAAACAGAGCACATCCAGCAGCTCAAAACAACCCACCAAAACCCTAAACTAAGCAAACCCCAAAAATGCTGCCCTCTACTTGGATTTTTCACCCAGGACAGAAAAATTTGCACATGGATGTTTCTAAGCAGGGACCCTTGTAGGGATGGAGAAGGAAGTCCTCTCCTCTTGCACATCCCAGGAGTTTCTGGGCAGCAGCAGAGCAGCATTTCTTGATGTCCCACCACTCATCTGGGCATAAAATGGTAATAATAATAATTATTATTACCCTGATTCCTCTCTCTCCTGGTGCTCCAGGGACACCATCTTCCCCCTAAATGAGAAGAGTAGGAGCTTTTAAAAGCTTACTTCCATCAGGCTGAACCTCAGAATCCTAGAGTTGTTTTGGTTGGAAGAGACCTTTAAAACCATTAAGCTCAACTGTTAATCCGGTACTGCCAAGATCCATCAACCTTCACCAATGATACTAAATTTACTGCTTTTACACCTGGAAAACTGCTTGAACATGTCCAGAGAAGGGCACCAAGGCTGGTGAGGGGGCTGGTGAGGGAGCTGTGGTCATATAGCCTGGAGAAGAGGAGGCTCAGGGCAGACCTCATTGCTCTCTACAACAACCTGAAAGGAGGTTGTAGCTAGGTGGGGGCTGGTCTCACCTCCCAGGCACCCAGTGACAGAACAAGAGGAGACAGTCTCAAACTGCATCAGGGCAGGTTCAGGCTGGCTATTAGGAAGAAGTTCTACATGGAAAGAGTGATTGGCATTGGAACGGGCTACCCAGTGGGGTAGTGGAGTCACCATCCCTGGAGGTGTTTAAAAGGAGGGTGGAAGAGGCGCTTAGTGCCATGGGTTAGGTAATTAGAAGGGTTAGGTTGTAGGTTGGACTCAATGATCTTAGAGGTCTTTCCCAACCTGGTTAATTCTGTGATTCTATGGAAGAACCAATTTAAGGGAAGAGAACCAAGTCTACCTACCACTGCAGAGCATCTAAAGCAGGTCAGATCTCCTCTTTAGAACTGCAAAAAGCTTGGAAAACCAGGATGGGAGCCATCTTATGATCACCTGAGATGTTTTAAATTAGGGGTGGCATTTTAGAACATTCCCATTAATGAAGTAAACTGGGCAGAAGGACTAGGGTGACAGTAGAATATTCAAGTTTAGGAGGAAAATAAGGTTGGTTCCACCAAGCCTCACTGTTATCTGGGGCAATCTGTTTTCTGAATCTACAGCACAGTGTGAAGAACACTCTCCAAAATTAAAAAAAAACAAAACCAAAAAACAACAACAAACAAACCTGCCAGTTTAGACCTTTTCCGCCAGTTTAGACCTTTTCTGCCAGTTTAGACCTTTGTCTTTGGAAGATGAAACCAAAGCTAGAACCCTTAACTCTCTTGGTAGCCTCCCTGTTGGACTTCCTCCCGTAATTCCCTGTGTTTCTTGAAATGGGGAGCCCAGACCTGGATGCAGCACTCCAGATGTTCCTACTTGCTATTGCGAGGCCATAACCTGAGGTTGTTTGCTTTGTGCAAAGTGCCATCCCAAAGGGTTCAGCAGGGCCTGAACTGTTGGCTTCTACTTACATCTTTACCTCTTAGTCCAGTCAAGCCTGGTCTCCCAGGTGTTCCTGGTTCACCTTTCTCTCCCTTCAGACCTCTGTCCCCCTAAAGAAAACAAGACTGTTGTTACCTTCTTCTTCTACATTCCATTGTTTTAACATTTCAGACTCTGGAGGACAGATTCAGGCAGCATGCCAGGCCCCATGGCCATGCAATTCCTTCCACACTTCTGGCTGAAGGCTGGGCTCAGAGCATCTACCCTGAACTAGGAGGGACTGTGCTCATAATATTTGCTCAACAGGCTAGGCTGAAGAGCACCCATGTCTAACACAGTCCATCCAGACCCCATAAAAAGCCTTGGCTCACACCACACTGTAGGACACTCCTCTGAGGTTCTCAATCACCAGGAAGCTCTTCAGCTCAGCTGAGGTGGCCTATTAGTGGAGCCCCAGGAGATGGTGCCAATCTTGAGAGTGCGATGTGAACACCGAGTCAGTTCCCCTCCCATGCTTTGACTTTCATTCCCATGTGAAATCAGCTGAGTTCCCATGGGTCTGCTCACCTGCATGGCTGCTCTGCTTGATGATTGTACAACAGATACCTTCCTCACCACCCAGCCACCTCACCATGCCCTTTGCCACCCCAAAATACCTCTTGCTGCCTTCTCCACCTCGCAGGTGCACAAACACATTTTGTTAACGCATCCTGGCACAGGTGGATCTCAGCTATCTCTTCCAACGTCCAGTTTCTCCAGGGCCATGAAGCTGTTCCACCCTAAATGTTCCAGCCACTGAGCTGTGTGTGGTGCTCTAACATGTCCCAGACTGACATGTTCCTTCAGCCAACACAGCAAGGCAGATTCACAGAACAAACACCACATTTGGGATGTTTCCCAGGCCTCTCCTGACCAGTTTTGAACCTCTGCTGGGAGAAATCCTACAAGCTGGGATTTGCAGAATCTAAGGTCTCATTTCTTGCATCTTTTCATTGCTTTTCTACCCAGTGATCTGCATGCCACATGGACACCCCTTCAAAGGAGGATTCGGTTGCATCTTCCAGGTCTTGAAAGGTCTCTCTATGTTTTGACATGACAAGGATGAAACCCCAATGGCTCATGATGCTTTGGGTGACAGAGACTTGGGTGACAGTCATGAGACAACACTTCACCTGTTGCAGTCCCTCCAAGGACTCACCTTCAGACCTGGTTTTCCAGACAAACCTACGTTTCCCTGCAGAAACAGAGATCATAAAATCATAGAATGGTTTAGGTTGGAAGAGACCTCAAAGATCATCTAATTCCAACCCCCTGCCATAGGCAGGGACACCTCCTACTAGAACAGTTTGCTCAAGGCCTCATCCAGCCTGGCCTTGAACACCTCCAGGGAGGGAGCAGCCACAAACTCCCTGGGCAATTAGTCAGATAATTAGTCAGACACAGGTAGAATAATTAAAGGTAATCTGTGGGATCTAAAGGGTGTAAACATCACACTCAATGCTGCAAATCTGCTCTTTGGCTGCTGCTGTAGGTGGTGTCCTAAGACACAAAGAGCTGCTGGAGCACCCACTGTCTAGGTACATCTGTCTCCCCCACTTTGATACCATTAAGATTTTGATGGAGGGGAGTGGGGACCTGAAAAATAGAAGCTTTTGCAATTTTTTTCTGGCTTCAAGTAAAAGAGATTATTCACATCTTCATCACCAGATCATTAATCCAACCTTTACTAGACATCACTGAGCTCATACAGGAGCCACCAGCTTCTTAGCTTGCACCTTCTTAAACTCAAAAGGTCAAGATAGATAAAGGTCAAGTTCACCTTCAGGACACGGAGCTATTGGAAATGGGGCTTCCTTGGCTTTGGTGTCCACAGAATTCCCAGATGAACCTTGACCATCTGAGCTTTATTCCAGACTCTCATGGTGTTTTGGAGAAGTTCTGTATTCTACAAGCAGGTGCAAACTACCCCCACACACAAGACCACACCAGCCACAGGGTAAGAGTCCATCTCCTTGTCATCATCCCAAAAGTAATTTGCTGGTGACAAGTTTCGTGGGTGAAGGACCTAGCTTCACGTGTGTGCTGGTTTGAACTAATTGGAGGGTTTGAATAAGAAATCAGACTATAGGCAGAGAAAGGAAAACATTCCTGGGTCTCCTTCACTCATTTGGTAACTGCAATGGTATAAAGTTAGAATCAAAACAAAGATAAGGCAGACTGCTTTGAGCTGTGCTGGCTGCTGCATCTCCCTCCCTGCCTTCTTAGCTGGATCTGAATAACTTCTAACTACTTCCCTGCTGCTAACCCCTCTGGCTGATCTACTTTTGCTTATCTGGCACATAAGACAGATAGTGAGAAGATTGGGAAGTGGGGGGTAGGTGGCAGGGTGGTCTGTTACCCCTTTTAGGGATTTTTAATCTCTGGGAGGGGTGTGGTGTTTCTGTATTACCTTTATCCTGTATGTATCTGTAAATATCTGTTATACATTGTAAAGATCTGCTTGCATATTGTGCAAAGCTTTAAATATAAAGCTTCATTTCCTTAACTTCCAGCTGACTGAGTCTAGCCTGGGTTATTTCAAATTAGACTATAGGCTGAGAAAGGAAAACATTCCTGTGTCTCCTTCACTCATTTGGTAACTGCAATGGTACAAAGTTAGAATCAAAACAAAGATAAGGCAGACTGCTTTGAGCTGTGCTGGCTGCTGCATCTCTCTCCCTGCCTTCTTAGCTGGAGCTGAATAGCTTCTAACTACTTCCCTGCTGCTAATGCCCCTGGCTGATCTATTTTCGCTTATCTGTCAGGTAAGAGAGATAGTGAGATAAGATTGGGAAGTGTGGGGAAGGTGTTAGGGTGGTTGGGAACCCCTCTTAGGGATTTTTGATCTCTGGGAGGGCTGTTTCTGTATTACCTTTTTCCTGTATGTATCTGTAAATATCTGTTATACATTGTAAATATCTGCTTGCATATTGGGCAAAGCTTTAAATATAAAGCTTCATTTCCTTAACTTCCAGCCGACGGAGTCCTACCCTGGGTTATTTCAAAGGGGGGGGGTGGGGGGGGGGGGAACTGCCAAACCACCACAGCATGCATGGAGGTGACAAAAAGATTTAGTCATGGAACCCCCAGCTTGGCATTCTTAGGCTTCCCCTTTCCACATGCACCCAGCAGGTTGTCCCACTCACCCTGTCACCAGGATCTCCCTTCAGCCCGGGCTGACCAGGAATGCCAAAGCCAGGACTTCCCTGCAAAATCAATGATGATGCATGTCTGAGTGTAATGCTTCAGGATCTTTTCCTCTCTACACCTCTATGTATGGCAGAGAGACATCTAAGGCTGAACCCTCTTGGTTCGTCCTCCCATCACTGCATGGCCCCTCCTCCGCTCCCAGTCACACTCCTTGCCACCTCTGAGGGATGCTGTTGTGGAGACTCTATTTTCAATTGTGTTATGTGGAGAACCCATCATGTGCCTCAGTTTCCCCATCCTGACCTTGCAGATCTTGGCTGCAGTTTTTCCAGTGCTATGCACAAGCTGTGGTGGCACAATCCTGCTCCACTTGTTATCATAGAATCTTGAAATGGTTTGAGTGGGAAAGACCTTTAAAGGTCATCTAGTCTAACACCTCTCCAGGAAGCGGGGACATCTTTGCCTTTTTAGTTCAGAACCACCACCCCTTGTCCTATCAAAACAGACCTCGTTCAAAAGTCTGTCCCCAGCTTTCTTCTCAGCCCCTGTAAGTACTGAAAGGCCACAGTAAGTCTCCCAGGAGCCTTCTATCCAGGCTGAACAACCTCATCCCTCCTCCTGGTCTCTCATCACTGTTGTGGCCTCCCTTGGCCCTTCTCCAACAGGTCCATGTCTCTCCTGTGTTGAACCTTCATCTCAAGGAGCTTTTGCCATATGTACACATCAGGAGAACTGTGGCCAGCAGGTCGAGGGAGGTGATTCTCCCCCTCTACTCCACCCTGGTGAGACCCCACCTGGAGTACTGTGTCTAGTTCTGGAGCCCCTGTTACAAGAGGGATGTGGACATGCTGGAGCATGTCCAGAGAAGGGCCATGAGGATGATCAGAGGGCTGCAGCACCTCTCCTATGAGGACAGACTGAAAGAGTTGTGGCTGTTCAGTTTGGAGAAGAGGAGGCTCTGAGGTGACCTTCTTGTGGCATTCCAGTATCTGAAGCGAGCCTACAGAAAAGCTGGGGAGGGACTTTTTAGGCTATGGAGCAAAGCTGGAGGCGGGGAGATTCAGACTGCATGTGAGGAGGAAGTTCTTCAGCATGAGAGTGGTGAGACTCTGGAATGGGTTGCCCAGGGAGGTGGTTGGGGCCACTTCCCTGGAGGTGTTTGCAGCCAGGCTGGATGAGGCTGTGGGCAGCCTGATCTAGGGTAGGGTGTCCCTGGGCATGGCAGGGAGGTTGGAACTAGATGATCCTTGTGGTCCCTTCCAACTCTGACTGATTCTATGATTCTAAGTCTCTGTGTGGCTTCAGCACATGGGTGGTCCTCATCAGCATGACTTGGGAAAGAATTCCATCTGCCTCAGAGCTTCCTTTGTGGGCACAAACAGAGTAAACCCTTCAAACTATAAAGGACATGCCAGGAAAAGCAAGTTCATTACCTTCTCCCCTTTTTGCCCTTGTATTCCTTTGTCTCCTTGTGGTCCCAGGGCACCACTTGGCCCAGTATCTCCCTGTGGATAAAAACATTCCCAGAGTTACCAGTATAATGGAGGAATCCAAGCCCTGCTCACATGGCTCTCTAGACATGCATCTTGCAATTTTAACACTCTCTGAATCATAGAATGGTTTAAGTTGGAAGTGACCTCAAAGATCATCCAGTTCCAATGCCCCTGTGCCATAGGCAGGGACACCTGCCACTAGAATAGGTTGGTCAAGGCCTCATCCAACCTGGTCTTGAACACCTCCAGGGAGGGAGCAGCCACAGCCTCCTTGGGCAACCTGTTCCAGTGTTTCAACACCATCACTATAAAGAACTTCTTCTTAACATCTTGTTTGGCTAGGTCTAGCCATTCCCTTATCAAAACCACCCAGCCAGTAAGCTCTGGGGTCATGCTGAAGCTCTCTCTGTGATATCTGGGCTTCAAGCACAAATCCAGGCTGGGCAGTGAACAGGAGACCTTATAGCAGCCTTCCAGTATCTGAAGGGGGCCTACAGGAAGGCTGGAGAGGGACTGTTCACAAGGTCTTGTAATGACAGGATGAGGGGGAATGGATTCAAACTGGCAGAGGGGAGATTTGAATGGGATGTTAGGAGGAAGTTCTTTCCAGTGAGGGTGACGAGACACTGGCACAGGTTGCCCAGGGAAGTTGTGGCTGCTCCCTTCTTGGAGGTGTTCAAGGCCAGGCTGGATGAGGTCTTGAGTGTCCTGATCTAGTGGGAGGTGTCCCTGTCTATGGCAGGGGGATGGAACTGGATGATCTTTGAGGTCTCTTCCAACCTAAGCCATTCTATGATTCCATGTCCCACCACAAGGCCACTTCAAAAGCAGATGTGAAATACGGACAACAAAATGAACAACTCTGTCTCAGATTTCTCCCTAGTTTGAGAAATTCAATTTCTTCCAGTCACAGTGAGGACAAACACTGGGTCAGGGGCACAGAGAGGTGGGGAAACCTCCATCCATGAAGGTGCTCAGCACACAAAATCCTGAGCAACCTGAACCAGCTTTGAAGCTGGGTCTGTTCTGAGCAGGAGCTGGAACTGGAGATCTCTAGAAGTCCTTTCCAGCCTGAGCCATGATTTGATTTTATGTCAATGCCTCCACTGGCCAGAAACTATCTTCTGTGAGCAGGATGGATCTGTGCTTCAGTGATTTCCACCTTCTAAAACTGGCACATGGAAATCCCAAATTTCCCCATGGACTGGAGTGAGACAGGGAATGGCATTAACAAAATGTTAATAAATGTAAAATAAATATCAGCAGGGCAAGAATGCTGCTACTACCTCTCCTCTCCAGTCAGTCACAAAGAATGTATGATTCAGGTGGTAAAAACATGGTCCAGCCCCTACTTTTTCACAGAACTAACCAGGCTTGAAGAGAACTCTAAGATCATTGAGTTCAATCTATTCCTAACTCCTTCTAATTAACTTAACCATGGCACTAAGTGCCTCATCCAGTCTCCTTTTAAACACCTCCAGGGATGGTGACTCCACCACCTCCCTGGGCAGCCCATTCCGATGCAAATCACTCTCTCTGTGAAGCACTTCTTCCTAATATCCAGCCTAAACCTACCATGGTGCAGATTGAGGCTGTGTCCTCTTGTTCTATCACTGGGTACCTGAAAGAAGAGAGTCCAACCCCAGCTGGCCACAACCTCCCTTCAAGTAGCTGTAGAGAGCTGTCCTGGTATGGGCATGATTATTGCCCAGAGTTTGTTCACTTCCTGAGGTCCCCCTCCCCCTTCTGTGGTAAGGTTCAGAGGTGGGTTGCAGGGGGCACACCACATGGTTCTGGAACCAGGAAGTCTTGGGCTGCATGCACAAGTCACGCGCACGAGCCAAGTGATCTGTGCTGTCTCTTAGGGTGTTGGAACCCACCCCTGGGCCTGGGACTTTTGAACCAATTGGCCAGAAAATGGATGCTAAGTGCCTATTGGTCAGTTCCACACTCCCCTAATGAGGTATTTAAGGGAGTGCAATGGCCGTTAGTTTCGGCTCTCTCTCTCCACCACCGCCGGGAGGAACTCATGCCTCCATCCCGTCCAGCACCGGCCATGTGCTGTGCAGCCAGCAGCAGCAGTAGCGGCATCACTGCAGCGTTTGCAACCACGGCAAGGTGTGGCAGAGCAGGGCACTGCCCCACCAGAGGTTTGAATGAGGTGTGAACTGTGGCAGGGCACACCCAGTCCACTGCCCCACCAGAGGTGTGAATGGGGCAGGAAACGGGCTTCCTCCCTTCCCACCTCTGTCACCAGAGGCTTAGTACAATAGGTGTGAAGTGCTTTCTCCCACCCTCCCTGGGCTTGAACAGGGAGGCAACAGATCACCNCAGCCTCTTCAATAGCCCACAATCAATACACAAGGCAAAACCCTCTCTTTTCCTCTTTATTCGGGACAAGCTTTCTCTTTATTCGGGACAAATCCTCTCTTTTCCTCTTTTCAGGAAGACTCTGTACCTAAGCGCGCATCTCGTGGTTATTTACAGGCGTGGTTAGGATTGCTTTGTATTAGGCTCTCAGTTTCCTAAGTTCTGACTGTTTAAACTGTTTAATTCTGTGTTTTAAGCAACTTTGTGTATTTATTCTTGCCAATCGAACATCCAAAGAACCCCGGGGAACTATTCCCGGAACCCCCACGATTATTTATAGTAATTAAAATTTAATAATCGCAATAAGAGCAATGAGGTCTGCCCTGAGCCTCCTCTTCTCCAGGCTGCACACCCCCAGCTGCCTCAGCCTCTCCTCGTAGAGCTGTGCTCTAGAAGTCTCAAGGGTATCAGGGGTGATGATTGTGTCCCTCAGAGGCAGGCAGAGCTACCTCCTGACACTTCTAGTGGCCCTATGTAAAGGGTGGCTTATCTAGCACTGGTGCCTGACTCCTCCCTGTGGGCGGTCTGACCTGTCCCCCAGGTGTTGTGTTTAGCTCCCTCCCACTTCCTGCTGAGATCCCCTATAAAGGGAGGATGAACTTTCTGTTTCTCATGATCTCTGCTCTCCTCACTTGCCCAGCATCTTGCCTCTCTGCTGCTGCTCACCACCTGCTCTCCAACAAACCTGTGGGGAGAGCAGCTATATTTGGGACTCTAACTTGTTGCCTCCCACCAGCATCCATCCACATCTACCACTAATTTCCAACTTCACCACTTGGATTCAACTTCCACCTACTCCTATCTATGGGTTGTGTTTTTTTTGTTTTTTTTTTCATTTTGTACTTTGTTTTTCCTTCCTCATATCCTCTCTAATTCCCCTTACCTTATACCTGTACCCTGTATTTTGTTCCCTCTCCCCCCTATCCTCTGTAATTTTCCTTACCCAAAATACCTTCTATTTATTGTTAAAGTTTATTTTTTTTTAACTTCCAAATCGAATAAAGTATTTATTGAGCTTTTGAGGTCCAGGGGAATGGCTTAAACTAATACACCCTAAACTGAGCAATTCTTCCATGCTTTGATCGAGGGGGAGTGCTTTTCACAGCCAGTCCCCCTGGGTGCCTCAAGAGATCTCTGATCAAGCTCAGCCTAAGAAAGTGGCTCTTGACTGTGTTCACTCTTGGCTCTTGCTCCCAAGTGTTCACCTCCATGCCAAAACATCCACCTGCAACACCATGAGTAAGCAGAAAGGAGACCATCCATCAGCAGTTGCCTCATGTTGTTAGGGCTGAGGCAGGCCAGAGGTTTACAGCTCTTCACGGCCCCATCTGCTTGAGCATTCCTCTCATCTCTAGGAAGGGGCAATAGCCCACTGAGAAATAAACCTCTTTACTCTGCCATATCCCTCTAAGGGAGATATCTTCATCAGCAACTGCATGAAGCAGTCTGTCAGAGTTTCCTCAAATGCTCCTTAGCATCAGCTAAGTTGCATATTAATAGTTTTCAGGTGAAGATCTCATCTAAGTTTCAACCAGTGCTCATTAGTGGACTTACCCTGACACCTTTCTCCCCTGGAGGTCCCAAAACCTGAGGATAAAAAGGATCACAGAAATGTTCTCATACTTGGGGGGAAAAAAATAATTTCCATATTCTCTTTCAAAAGCAAGAAAATCCCAGCCTTGCCTTAAGACAGAAACCACATCACTTAAACTGGGTCATCAAACACCAGGAAGGTCTGCAAGCCAAATCTCAAACACAGTTAAGGTTGTGAAGGAGTTCCACCAACTTCAGTAGGTTTTAGCTTCAGGGGTGGGATCAAACAATCACTCAGATGCCAGGGGTGACCACTCAAGCCTTTGCTAGCACACACCAAGGACCATACTTTGGACAGTCAAGAGTCTTAACGACTGCACTTTCCTCACAGAACAGCCCTGAAGTGGGTTTAGAGACCATAAAGCTGTCGCTCTACCTTGTGTCTCCAACATAATTCTATCAGCATTGCTATCTAAGGTGTCCTCCGTGTTCAAGCACCCTCCAGGACATGTCAGTCTGTCCTGGTGGTTGGTCTCAGGCCTTAATGCAGCCACCAACTATTCCCACAGCATTTTCAGCAGTGCTCTGGGGCATGCAGAGATGGACACTACCAAGGTTTCTCCTTAAAGCTGCCCTAGCATTTAGAAGGACATGAAGAGGAGGCTGTAGAAATCCTCTTTCCACATGGGAATGAGGCAAATAAGACCCAGCAGCAGCACTCCTTCAGCAGAAACCAGTACAACCCCATTGTGAATGGGGATCTTGAGTGGTGGAGGACAAGGCTTCAGTGATGGGAAGGTTTTATCCTTATGCTGTTTGCACAGTACTGAAGCTCCTCTGGGGAGTCAACGAACAACTGTGGTGTGGGGCTGGAAAGACAAGAAGTGGAGCGAGGAAGAAGGAGACATAGTTATCTGGAAGGTCAAGGAAAAGCCTCATTAGTTCTTCCTCCAGCTCAGTGGGACACATCTCTCTTGGTGTTTGGTCTGCTGACACTGATGATGGTGATGCTGCACGACTGTAGCACAAGAAGAGATGCAAACTACTCATAGTTACCCCCACAGCTGGAGCACCTGGAAATCCTGGGTTCCCCTGCAAGGTAGAAGGGCATGAAATGAACAATCTGTGACAATGAAAAGGTTCTGCTCATTGCTCTCCCTCACCTGCTCCTTAAAACAACTCAAAACTCATCTCAGACCAACAACAAAATGGAGAGGAGATGCTGAGCTTGTGGAGAAGCTCAGAAGCATCCTTGTTGGCTTTGTCTCTGCGTAAGCCTCTCATAAACATCACTCAGCTGTTCTTGCAAGAGCTACACATGTGGAGTGAGCTGGGTAAAGTCAGGACATCTTCACGTGAGCTAGTGAAACATGTTCTCATCCTGTTTGACTTACTTGGTCTCCCTTCTGCCCTGCAGGTCCTGGGAGTCCCTGTAAGACATCAAAAGGCAATTTCCATGAGACTGAAAACAGATTCAGAAGTTTGGATTGCTGCTGTAGTGAGGAGCTCCCACCCAGCAGATGGCCTACAGCCCAGTTTTTCACTGCCTACAAGACACCTCTGCCAGACACCTAAAGGGCCTTTGGGTGAGAGATGGAAATGCTCATGCCTGTCTCTAGGACACCCAGCTTCCATCCACCAAGAGACCAAGTGCAGAGAACTCATGAAGCCCCATCTTGCCCTAACCTCCTGTCAGGGAGTTTTAGAGAGCCAAAAGGTCTCCTTTTCTCCAGGCTAGGCAAATTCAGTTCCCTCAATTGCTCCTCATAGAACTTGTGGTCTAGACTCTTCACCAGTTCTGTTGGCCTTCTTCATGTCACAATACATCAGACATCCATAAAGCAAACGTCAGCTTCTGGCATAGTTTAGGAAGCACATGGTCTTGACATAATTTTAGATGACTCCCATTCCTCAGCAGTTGTTTTTCCCTACAAAGGGAGTGCAGACAATGCTGAAGGTATCTGCAGCTGCTCTGTGAAGCCTGCATTGTGTCTTAGTACTTATAGCCTGGGGTAAATAGTTGGTCAGGATGGCGTTCTCTCATCTCTCTTATCTCTCAAGTCTCTGGTAGGACTTGCTCTCTAGACCTTTCACCATCCTCATTGCCCTTCTTCGAACGAGCTCCAACATCTCAACGTCTACATCACTCCACTTCCACTGTCTCCCCTGCTTTTACTTTGCCTCAGCTATTCCCATTTTCTCTTTGGGCTGATGGATTCAGAAAGCATCTTATCCATGTAATGACCTTTTCTCCTCTTGGTCCAGGCAATCCAGGAATACCATCGAGCCCTGTTGGTCCTGGAAAGCCAGGTTTCCCCTGGAAAGGAAGACACATCATCAAATCTTTTTCTTCTAAATGGTTTGTTTAGAAGAACAAACAAAAGAATCACAGTAAAGTTGGGGTTTAAGTCTGCGCAAACACAAGCAGACAAATGTGTGCCTAGATGTGTCCACCTGAACACACCTTTGCAATGAGGATTTATGGGAAGGTTTAGGTACTCCCCAGATCTCCTTTTTCATAGAATCGTAGAATGGTTTAGATTGGAAGAGGCCTTTAAGATCGTCTAGTTCCACCTCCACTGCCATGAGCAGGGACACCACATCCAACCTGATTTTATATACTGCCAGGGAAGGGGCATGCATAACTGGGCAACCTGTTTGAGTGTCTCACCAGCCTCACAGTGAAGTATTTCTTCCTTGGGAGGTGCTGGTGGAAGAGAAGCTCAATATGAGCCAGCAGTGTGCACTTGCAGCCCAGAAAGCCAACCAGAGCCTGGGCTGCATCAGGAGAAGTGTGGCCAGCAGGGCAATGGAGGTGATTCTCCCCCTCTACTCTGCTCTGGTGAGACCCCACCTGGAGTACTGCATCCAGTTCTGGAGCCCCTATTACAAGAGGGATGTGGACATGCTGGAGTGTGTCCAGAAAAGGGCCATGAGAATGATCAGAGGGCTGCAGCACCTCTGCCATGCAGAAAGACTGAAAGAGTTGGGGCTGTTCAGTCTGGAGAAGAGGAGGCTCCCAGGTAACCTTCTTGTGGCCTTCCAGTATCTGAAGGGAGCCTACAAAAAAACAGGGGAGGGACTTTTTAGGGTGTCAGGTAGTGATAGGACTGGGGGGAATGGAAGAAAGCTGGAAATGGGTAGATTCAGCCTGCATGTTAGGAAGTTCTTCAGCATGAGAGTGTTGAGACCCTAGAACAGGTTGCCCAGGGAGGTGGTGGAAGCCCCATCCCTGGGGGTGTTTAAGCGAGGGGAGTGGTAAGACGTTGAGTTATACACAGCTGCTTGATGTAGGGGAGCTGACACACAGGCCTTGGGCACAGACTGTTTGAAATACGGTGTCAAGTGGAGTCAGGGAGCAAGGTGACCTTGGCGGTTGTAAAACTCTGATAAGGGAAGCAAAAAAAAAGATCTTGCAGTTTCTCTGTGTGCTTAGATGTTAGGTAGTGTCTGTATCTTGCACTCAAACAGAGCCCTGTGATTTCACATTTTTAAGCCAATCATTGTATTGTCATAGAATCATAGAACGGTTTAGGTTGGAAGAGACCTCAAAGACCATCCAGTTCCAACCCCCCTGTGCCATAGGCAGGGACACCTCCCACTTGATCAGGACGCTCATGACCTTATCCAGCCTGGCCTTGAACACCTCCAGGGAGGGAGCAGCCACAACCTCCATGGGCAACCTGTGCCAGTGTCTTGCCACCTTCACTGTAAAGAACTTCCTCCTAACATCCTGTTCAAATCTCCCCTCCGCCAGTTTGAACCCATTCCCTCTCGTCCTGTCATTACAAGACCTTGTGAACAGTCCCTCCCCAGCCCTCCTGTAGGCCCCCTTCAGGTATTAGAAGGTTACTACAAGGTCTCCTCGAAGCCTTCTCTTCTCCAGGCTGAAAAGTCCCAGCTCCCTCAGCGTATCTTGGCTGTAGGCTTAGTGTGACTAACCAGTAGAAGTAGGACACAATGACCTGTTTAGAATATCTAAGCATATATAAGATGAACAATACATGTAATAAATGGAATTTGCTTGCATCAAGCATCTCCCTGGCTCTTACGTCGCGGCACAAATCCAGGCTGGGTGGCAAGTGGCTGGAAAGCAGCCCTGAGGAAAAGGACCTGGGGGTCTGGGTAGATGAGAAGCTCAACATGAGCCTGCAGTGTGCACATGCGGCCCAGACAGCCACTGTGTACTGAGCTTCAGCAAGAACAGTGTGGCCAGTAGGGCAAGGGAGGGGATTCTGTCCCTTTACTCTGCTCTCCTCAGACCCCACCTGGAGTACTGTGTGCAGTTCTGGAGTCCCCAGAACAGGAAGGACATGGAACTGTTGGAGAGAGTCCAGAGGAGGGCCACAAAGATAATCAAAGTGCTGGAGCACCTTTGCTATGAGGACAGGAGACCTTATAGTAATCTTCCAGTATCTGAAGGGGGCCTACAGGAAGGCTGGGAAGGGACTATTCACAAAGTTTTGTAATGACAGGATGAGGGGGAATGGGTTCAAGCTGGTGGAAGGGAGATTTAAACAGGATGTTAGGAGGAAGTTCTTTACAGTGAACGTGGCGAGGCACTGGAGCAGGTTGCCCAGTGAGGTTGTGGCTGCTCCCTCCCTAGATGTGTTCAAGGCCAGGCTGGATGAGGTCTTGAGTGTCCTGATCTAGTGGGAGGTGTCTCTGCCTATGGCACAGGGGGGTTGGAACTGGATGATCTTAGATGTCTCTTCCAACCTAAACCATTCTATGATTCTATGATTTAAGGCTAGGGTGGACGAGGCTGTAGACAGCCTGATCTAGTGTGAGATGTCCCTGCCCACGGCAGGGAGGTTGGAACTAGATGATCCTTGTGGTGCCTCCCAACCCTGATTAATTCTGTGATTCTGACATCTAAGCTGAATCTCTCCTCTTTCAGTTTGAAACTTTTAGCCCTCATCCTATCACTACACTCCCTGACCAAGAGTCCCTTCCTATCTGTTTTGTAGGCCCTCTTTAACTACTGAAAGGCCACAGGAAGGTCTCCCTGGAGTTTTCTTTTCTCCCGGGGTGTTGGACTCAATGATCTCCTTGGGTTCCTTCCAACCCCTAATGTCCTGTGATCCTAGTAACCCAAACTCTCCCAGTCTGTCCTCGTAGCTGAGTTTCTCCAGTCCCCTGATCATCAGTGTCATCATGGTAAGCACCATGATGTACTCCTCACAGCTTTGCTTTTGGCAAGGGCAGTGACTTCTACCCAGGACCTTTGCAGGGTTGCTAATATTTCCCTGCTGGCAATTCCTTGGTGAAAGATCAACAGGATGAAGATGACAAAGTAAGAAAAAAAATTGATGGTCCTGGCTTAATCTGCCAGGCCTCATCAGCAGGGTGAGGCATCTCAAAGTGGTAGCTGATGAGAACTGGCAGTAGGACATTGTTCTTCTACACCCAGCCCATGCAGCAGAGGGCATCCTGAGGCAAATGGCCTCTTCCTGCGATGGCCAAGATCTCTCCCTCAGCAACTGGCCACTGATGAACCACTCACCGGCTCTCCCATGCCTCCTTTGTCACCCTTGAGGCCATTCCTCCCACGAGGGCCCTGTGTGAAGCAGAGGAGAGTCTTAACGCATGGCATAGCAGCTCCTTTATGGATCTCGATGGACATCTGGCAGGTTTGGAAACCAGAGCCCACTGGGCAGCTTAGGAATAATGAAGAAAACTCTTCTCACTGCATGCAAAATTGAAAACCAAACTCGGGTACTTACCCTGATACCTGAATCCCCTGGTTCACCCTGAAACAAAAAAGGACAAGGACAATTACCATGGGATGGTAACTTGGAGAGGGAATCTTCCCTAGACTTAGTTCCTGCAAGCTGACAAGCACAGTGACCAAAACTCCCACCCACAAGGGAAGGCAGAACTCTTACAGAGCTGTATGCTGTCTTGCATGCTCCAGACACCTCAACCTGCAATATCCAGTGTCAACCTCCACTGTTAGGGTAGAGGAAGGGAACTTGGTGTCTACCAAGACTTTTTGACCCATTCCCAGTGCAAGGAGACATTCAGTGACAACCACCAGTGTGGGTTTGCTTGTGCACAACAAAGCAATCCTGTGAATTTCACTTCAGCTGCCAAGCAACCCTCCTAGGGATCTGGAGCAGGAAAAGACTTAATGGCCACTGAATCTGGTCTCACGTGAAAGAGGCCTGATCATGGCCTTTTCAAGCTCCATCACCAGCTCCCGCTGTGTTGAACAGCAAGGCCCTGAGGATGGGGTCATCTTGCAGAGTGCCTTTTTGAAATCTCGATGGGAGAATGCCATGATGGAGAGAAGAAATGTGTGTTCCCAGAGCCCTTGAATGAACAGAGTGCCCAAGGATCATAGGCTGGGCCAGGTCTTCTCTTTCTGTGGTGTGGCATCACAGAAACACATTTCAAATAATCATGCTGGAGGTGTTCAAGGCCAGGCTGGATGAGGTCTTGAGCATCCTGATCTAGTGGGAGGTGTCCCTGCCTATGGCAGGATGTTGGAACAGGATGATCTTTGAGGTCTCTTCCAACCTAAACCATTCTGTGATTCTATGATTCTATGCTCACCTTGATGGAGGTTCCTGGTGGTCCCTGTGGCCCTGGTAAACCTGGTGGTCCTGCTGCTCCAGGCTCTCCTGGCTGCCCTTTCTGTCCCTGCACCAATGAAAGCCAGGAAAGAGAGACGTGGGGTCTCTCCCAGCTCCCTTTGCTTCTCTGCCAGCCCTAGAGAGGCTGGGGTATTACCTGGGGTATGATACTCACTGGGGTTCCAGGCTGACCATTTTGGCCAGGAATCACTTCCACTCCTCCCAGGACATAGCCTGGTTCACCCTGCACACAAAGAGAGGAGGACACACACTCACCTGTGTTGGGAGGTCCAGGTGCAGACTAAGTTTCAAGGCTTAGGGGCAATTTCATAGTCAATTTTAAACCAAACCAACCCCTTTGTGCATGGCCAACCCAAGCCACCTGCTTGCAGCAACTCTTTGCAGAAGTACCAGAAATCTCATGGCCATGATGTGAGCTTTGCTTATTGGCATGGAAATAAGGAAAAAGAGTAGATTGGCTTTCAACAGGACACATTCCCTGATCTGTAACCATACAGATAGTTCAGACGGATGCAAGGGTGGAAAAGGAATGTGTGCTGGGGGCCGTGGACAACTGCTCCTGAGATCTCCCTATGCCAACAACTGATCTTGAAGGGGGAGGTATAGGCTGGATATTAGGAAGAAGTTATTTACAGAGACAGTGATTTGCCATTGGCATGGGCTGCCCAGGGAGGTGGTGGAGTTACTGTCCCTGGAGGTGTTCAAGAAAGGACTGGATGGAGCACTTAGTGCCATGGTCTAATTGATTGGATAGGGCTGGGTGATAAGTTGGACTGGATGATCTTGGAAGTCTTTCCAACCTGGCTGATTCTATTCTATTCTATTCTATTCTATTCTATTCTATTCTATTCTATTCTATTCTATTCTATTCTATTCTATTCTATTCTATTCTATTCTATTCTATTCTTTTTGTCTCCTAAATGCATGCTAACAGGCTTTGCTCATAGTGGAAACTCAGAAAGGAAGAATGACCCAACTAAGTGCTGCCTCCTTCTGCAAATAACCAAGTAAAATGTGTCAGGTGTTGTGGTAAGCCTGATAGGTCAAAATAGGTTTATACGTGTCCTGGCTTGCTCAGATATGTTTCTCTGCTCTCCCTCCTTCTGTTCTGGGGAGAAGCAATGGCAGGAAAGTGAACAAAGAAACTGGAGCCACTGAGTCTGAGAGACCACGGCTTGTCCAGACTTATTTTGCTCCTGTGTACATCTTGTTGTAAGCACTTGGCTTGTGCCTGCCTTGTGCAAGGCCTATGTTTTTCCCAAATTTGGGTAAAGCAAGCCTATGGCTTCACCTAATACGGTCAAGCTTGGCTAACTGCCATTCTGATTGGCTATTCTGTGTCCAAAGGCCCATTACTCTCAGGCTGATTTGATAAAAAGAGATGAGCAGGTAACACTATGTGCTCTGCCATTGCTACCTGTGCTTGCCTGCTGCTGCATGCTACCATACTTTATAGCATTATGCTTTGCTAAGCTATAAGCTAGTTCGTTTGCCTGGAAACTGCCTGCTTCCAGTTTACCACGCGATAGGCCTGCATAGCCAACGTGACATCCGTGCTGACACTGCACATTGCAAGATATCTACCTTACACCTGAAAGTCTCCTGCCAAGACAGGACGTCCTGGAGCTACACAGATCATCCAGAGGAGCCAGGACCAGGTCAGAGATCAACTGTTTCTTTCCCCAGCAGCCTCTGAATGCCTGGGAAGAATCAAAAGCCTTAATGGCTAAGAAGATACCGACAGAACCCTCTGCAAGTGTTTGGATACTGTCTAAAGCTGTAGCTAGACCCATGAGTCAGGAAATAATATTTAGTGAGTAAATACTTAAAGCCTGTTGTAATTCACCGATTGCCTTCTGCCATAAGCAGAAAAGAGCTCCCTGAGTCCATCTAGTGGACACGCAGTGTAATTAACCGCAAGCAGTACAACTTACTGCAAGAACTTTCTCTTCCAGTTCAATTGGGTTTAAATGCTTATATACTTCTGCTAGTTATTTCTAGATGGAATCATAAAATCATAGAATCAGTCAGGGTTGGAAGGGACCACAAGGATCATCTACTTCCAATACCCCTGCCATGGGCACCCTACCCTAGATCAGGCTGCCCACAGCCTCATCCAGCCTAGCTGCAAACACCTCCAGGAATGTTGCCCCAGCCACCTCCCTGGGCAACCCATTCCAGGCTCTCACCACTCTCATGCTGAACAACTTCCTCCTCATATCCAGTCTGAATCTCCCCACCTCCAGCTTTGCTCCATTCCCCCTAGTCCTGTCACTCCCTGATAGTCTAAAAAGTCCCTCCCCAGCTTTTTCATAGGCCCCCTTCAGATCCTGGAAGGCCACAAGAAGGTCACCTGGGAGCCTCCTCTTCTCCAAACTGAACAGCCCCAGATCTAGTTATTCATTTGTATAATGTTTCCATGATTGTTGCAGAAGAATCTAATTATTATTAAAATTAGTGGTTGGGGTGGCAAGAGTTTTGAATACCAAAATGAATAAACAATATTAATTATTTTTTAAAAATCTTGCATCAATTAATTACTCTCTATCACACCAGGGGATTGAGCACTTTTCTCCACAAAGACATGAGATCCCTCCTAGCAAAGCTCAAGGACAGCTCCCCGAGTTCAAGACCAGCAGTGTAGGGCTATTACATACAGCTCAGAGGTTTATGAAAGGTCACTGTGCAAGGGCTTAGAAATTAGAGATCAGGACAACACCACAGCTTTTCCCCAGTGAAACCCAGGAATGAAACTCACTCTCTCTCCTTTTGGCCCAGCTGGTCCTGGATAGCCAGGAGTTCCCTGGAATTGAAAAAAAAAAAAAAAAAAAAAAATAAATCCTGACGCATTAAACAGCAAAACATCCTCAAGAGCATTGTTTGGGGATCATCACTATCAGGGTAGTGAGGCACTGTAATGGGGTTGTTGAGAGTTGTTGATGCCCCATCTCTGGAAGCCTTCAAGACCTGTCTGGTTGGGGCTTCGAGCAACCTGGTCTAGTAGGAGGTGGGCAGGGAGCCACGGCAGGGGATTGGAACTAGATCTTTAAGATCCCTTCCAACCCAAACCATCCCATGATTCTGTGCTCAGGTTACAGACCTGTCTAACAAAATTTAAATCACTTTTAATCTGCTTATTTACTCCATCAGGAGAAGGCAAACAGAGTCAGATGGGACTTTCAGTGACTGCAGCAGTTCTTGTTGGACCCTTGTGATCCATGCAAACCACGGCTCACAAACATCACAACCCTCATTATAAGTCCCACCTCATCACAGACAACAGTGGTTTGATCCAGATGACCAAACATGGATGTCTTGGGATACCTGAGATACTCCCACGTACCTAGGGCATAGGGCTGGAAGGATTTATGAAAGACATATGTCCTTCTGGAGCATCAGCTAGAGGATGAATGGGATAACAGCACATGGCAAATGCAATGAGGAGGTTCAAAGCAACCCAATTGAGCCCGAAGATTGAGTTAAGTTCAAGATGGTGCCACTTAAGTGTTGCTTCTACAAAAGAACTGGCTCTTTACACCCCATATAAGCCTGTGGAGATCAGGAGTTCAGCTGGTGTCTTGTGCCATTTGTGATGCTCTCTATTATCTGCTTGGCCTCCCAGTGTCCACTCAAAGCTCTATTTCCCAGCCCTGCATGTTTGCCTTGGAAATCCTTCTGCATCTCAGATAACCTGGGCATCTTGGTACCAGTCCCTTTCTCTTTAATGTTCTCAGGGACAAGGGTGATTTAACACAGCTGTCTACTACCAGAGGCATGGTAAAAGCAGGAGAGGGACATTCGTGGCTGCTGCTCTAGTGCACAAAGTTCTGCCTTCATCAATGACATCAAGAACATGGAGCAATTAGTAAAAACAAGGGCACAGGAGGTTTGGCTGATCTAGATGGAGCTTTTCCAAACTGTGCTATGAGCTGTTGTGTGAATAAGGTCTTTGAGGAAATGATGCCGCTGCTGACTTTGCAGAAGGCCTCATATATATGACTGAAAGCAGAGATATGGTCTGGGCAGCTCTGATTCACTCGTTAGAAATATATTCAGTTTGGAGGGGAAGAAGCTCCCAGGTGACCTTCTTGTGGCCTTCCAGGATCTGAAGGGGGCCTATGAAAAAGCTGGGGAGGGACTTTTTAGGCTATCAGGTAGTGACAGGACTAGGGGGAATGGAGCAAAGCTGGAGGTGGGGAGATTCAGACTGGAGGTGAGGAGGAAGTTCTTCAGCATGAGAGTGGTGAGAGCCTGGAATGGGTTGACCAGGGAGGTGGTTGGGGTCACTTCCCTGGAGGTGTTTGCAGCCAGGCTGGATGAGGCTGTGGGCAGCCTGATCTAGGGTAGGGTGTCCATGGCAGGGGTGTTGGAATTAGATGATCCCTGTGGTCCTTTCCAGCCCTGACTGATTCTATGTCCATGTTGTGTTGCATTGTTTGCCTGATCTCTCAGCAGAAGAACACATATCTGGAGTTCTTTGGTGACAGCAACAGCCCTCTCATAAAAGCAAAACAGGTCATTTGGACTTAGAATTATAGAATCTATAGAATCAGTCTGGGTTGGAAGAGACTGCAAGGATCATCTAATTCCAACCCACCTGCCATTGGCAGGGACACTCTACCCTAGATCAGGCTGGCCTGTCCTGCTTGAGGCAGCTAAAAGGCTTGAAAAGCAGAGCTTGAGGGCCGTGGTGTATTGGTGACTTCTGCTGTTTTTCCAAATACTTAGAATATTACCTTGGATGCCAGGGAGACCCTTCAAAACAGGAGAAGGAGAGAAAGGTTTGAGAGGCATGCTCACTTTTCTTTCAGAAGGCACTTTGACAAAGTCTTTACAAACAACAACATACCATAAGCCCAGGGGCACCAGGAGGACCTGTCCGTCCTGGTCTGCCTGGCAGCCCAGGAATGCCATCCTTCCCAGGTGGGCCCTGCATAGGGAAAAGTGACAGCACACAGCTTATGGCAGGCCTAAAAATCTCAAAACAGCTTCATAGAATCATAAAGTTATTTCAGCTGGAAAAGGCCTTTCAGATCATCCAGTCCAACTGTTAACCCAGCACTGCTAAACTGTGTCCCTCAGCACCACATCTACACAGTCTTGAAATCCCTCCAGTGATGAGGACTCCACTACTGCACTGGGCAGCCTGTTCCTGGGCTTGACAACCTTCTGGGGGAAGAAATCTTTCCTCACATCCAACATAAACCTCCCTTGGGGCACCATGGGTCTGTTTCCTCTTGTTTCTTGGAGCCAAGGGTTTTCACTTGTTACATGGGAGAAGAGACTGAACCCCATCTGGCTCCAACCTCCTTTCAGGCAGTTGTAGAGAGCCAGAAGGTCTACCCTTCAGACTCTTTTTCTCCATTTCCATCAGCTACTCCTCACAAGACTGTACTGTAGACCTTTGAACAGCTGTTTGCCTTTCTTAGGACCTGCTCCAGCACCTCAATGTCCTTTTTGGAGTGAGGTGCCCAAAACTGAAACCAATATTCAAGGTGCAGCTTCACCATTGCCAAGCACTTGAGGACAATCTCCCTGGTCCTGCTGACAAGACACTTGCTGATCCAAGACAGTTGGTGGCTTCTCAGCCATCTGGGCACACATTCAGCTGCCATCAAACAGCACCCTCAGGTGATTTTCTGCTGGGCAGTTACCAGCCACTCTTCCCCAAGCCTGGAACATTCCTGGGGTTGTTGTGATCCAAGTGCAGGGCTCATCACTTGGCCTTGTTGACCCTCATCTCCTTGGCCTTGGCCCATCAACAATGTTTCACTAGCACTACCTTTCTGTACTGCTTGAGTGAATCCCCAGCTGTCAGCACACTCATGTTCCCTCTTTCCTGTTTCCAAAGCCAGCATGGAGCAGGATATATCAAAGCACCAACCCAAAAGGTCTGAAAATCTCCTTCACTAAATATCTTCCTTGGTACTAATCATTTAGTTGCATAGTAATTAGCCAAATTGATGGTGGGCTCTGGTGGACTCACCCGTTCTCCTTTCTCTCCCTTTGTAGTGAAGCTGTGTGGGTCTTTGTGAGCTGTTGAGCCCCTGATGGCCTTGAAAGGAAAAGAGAACAAATGGATCAGGAAATTATTATCCACCAACGGATGGTAAATAAACCCAAACCAGAATGACCCTGAAACACAGAGTAGCACACCCCCTGGCTTATGCAAGAAAAGGAAGAATCAAAGTTGACCATCCAGGAGATCTGTTCATATCCTTAGACCTTGGAAGTCCCTTGGAGGTCATGCATTATTTATTCTGTCTTTGGGCCACATTGAAATTGGGAGAACAGGACGAAGAACATAGAGTTTTGTGAGGACAGAATGCAGCCAGGGAACATACTGATGCCTCAAGAAGCCTTGGCCCATATCAAAGCCACAGTTCAGCATCTCCTTTATGGTTCAGAGAGACTCTAAATGGCCTTGATTACATGAGAAGGATGCAATCCTTCTCATCCTTGGGAGAAATTGTGGAAATGGGTTTTGTGGGATGGCTGGAGGGCCATGGACATGTAATGGACGATTCACTTGTTAAAGATCCCCTTCGGTGGGCCTCTCTTATCATGAGAAAAGCAGGTCAATCCAGAGCCTTGGGAGCGCTGCATCAGCAGCACTGACTGATAAGTGGGAGCTGGCTGAAGAAGAAATGAAAACATCTTGGGCAAAGCAGCAGACATATGTCAGAAGAAAGGGTGCGTGGACAGATAAGAATTTCCAATGAGAAATAGAATAGTGTGAACTGGGAGAAGCTTAGGGGTATATAACCTGCGCTGATTTTACAATAAAGCTGAACAATACTTTGATCATATTGGTCAGTCATATTGATTCCGAGCTCCTTCGCAACAGGGTTTGGCAGAGACGCAGACTCTAATTCAACTCTCTACAAACAGTGTTCTTACCTCATTTTGGACTGTCACAGCATAAACATCACCATCTGGTGGTGTGGATATTTACCTGTGAAGTGAATCGTGTCCTGACTTTGTTAACCACAATGACTGTCTACCAACTATTATGAAGACCTCAGTTTTATCCAGTAAAGCTAACACTGAGTACTCAGTCTTGTTGGCCACAGACACATCAGTAAACTCATTAGACCAACACATGGGCTTTGGGCTGCCCTACTGTTCTTCATGTCCTCTGGCTTTATGCTTTGTAGGATGAGCGGATAGATTTGGTTCCTGACATTTTATTTCTGAAGGAAGGGGCAGCAGCATCTTATTGGACTGCTCACTAGTTCACATGAATCTAGAGCTATCTGAGATGCCAGGATTCCCCTGGAGACATTCAAGATCAGAATTGATATGGCCCCAGGCAGCCTGATCTAGTTGGAGATGTCTTTGGTCAGAATCAGAATCAATCAGGTTAGAAAAGACCTTCAAGATCATCAAGTCCAAAGCATCACCTAACGCCTTCTAATTAACTAAACCATGGCAAAAAGTGCCTCATCCAAACTCCTTTTAAACACCTCCAGCCACTCTGCCTCCAGCCTGTAGCACTGCACGGGATTGTTGTGGTCATGCAGGGGGATTGGACAAGATAACCTTTGAGGTTTCCTTCTGTAAAGGTTTAAACCCTCCCAGGAAGGCTTACCTGGAACTGCAGCCTGACTCCTCCTCATTGGTGGTCTGACCTGCCCCCAGGTGTCATGTTTAGCCCACTCCCACTTCCTACTGAGACCCCCTATGAAGCAGGGATGAACTTCCTATTTCCTCTTCTTGGTCTCTTCTCTCCTCACTTGCCCAGTATCTTGACTCCCTGCTGCTGCTATTTCACCATGTGCTCTCCAACAAACCCGTGGGGAGAGCAGCCATATTTGGAGCTCAAACCTGCTGCATTCCACCAGCATCCATCTTCATCTACCACTAATTTCCAACTTTACCACTTGGATTCAACTTCCATCCACTCCCATCTAGGGGTTGTATTTTATTTCATTTTGTATTTTGGTTTGTTTATTTTTTTTTTCTTCTCCATATTCTCTATAATTACCCTTACCTTACACCTGTACCCTATATTTTGTTCCCTCTCCCTCTGTCCTCTGTAATTCCCCTTACCTAAAAATACCTTATATTTATTGTTAAAGTTTATTTTTTACTTCCAAATCTAATTAAGTATTTATTGAGCTTTGAAGCTCAGGGGGGCTGGCTTAAACTAATACACCTTCCAATGTGATGCAATTTGTGAATCTGGGAAGTCTGCATGGGGCTGGCAGATATGAAGCAGAACCTATGGAAGACAATTTCATTGGTTTGCTGGGACAGAGAACAGGATGCTGCTGCGTTTCCCATGCTAAAGTGGCAACTTCTAGGATGACCTCCACAAACATGTCCACAGTTTCCAAAGTTAAAGGTCTTGACATTGATATAACTCCACTGCACACCACACGAGACCTGATCAGAGCAGTGGTCAATGCATCTTTGAAATACAACCTCCTGAAAAGGCACCAATTAACTAATCCTCACCTTTAAACACCAAGGACCACAAACCTCCTCTTCTTTTCTGATCTGTTGTTCAGCTGATGATGGATTGGGGTTGTGTGGCTTGCTCCCTGTGTCATCAAATGGCACTTGCCGGTCGGCTTCATGTCTGGCAACCTACAGTGTGGAATTTGGCTTTGGTTATTGTGCTGGTGTGAGCTAATTGGAGGATTTTAACGAGAAATTAGATTATAGGCTGAGAAAGGAAAACAAAATTTTATTTTACTCCACTCATAGGTTTACTGAGACAGTATAAGAATTAGAACCAAAACATAGATAACTCAGAGTGGTTTGAGCTGTTCTGGCTGCTGCATCTTGCTCTCCCTTCTAGCTGGATCTGTGTAACTTCACTAACCAGTCTCCTACTCCTTAACCCCCCTGGCTGATCTTCCTTGCTTACCTGGCACATAAGACAGATAGTGGCATAAGATTGGGTAGTGGGGGGAAGGTGGTAGGGTGATTGGGAACCCCTCCTGGGGACTCTGATCCCTGGAAGGGCTGTGGTGTTTCTGTATTACCTTTTTACAGTATATAGCTGTAAATATCTGCAATATATTGTAAATACCTGCTTGTATATTGTGCAAAGCTATAATATAAAGCTTCATTTATTAACTTCCAGTCTACTGAGTTTCAAAGTGTGTGTGGGGGTGGGTAACTGCCGAACCACCACAGTTAGGGATACTCAAGTTTTGGAACTAGATGTCAAATACCAAACTTTTGCAGTCCTTAAGCAGGCACTGTGCTTTTATGTGACCAACCATTTCATTGGAATAGTCATAAATAGCACTGCTGGAGATGGTCTGCCAATGAGCTCACATCCGTACCAATAATCCACCCATCAACTGAACTCAGAACAAGGCAATGGATTTGAAAGACTTTGAAGTCCTCTGCCCCTGCAGTGGCCTTATGCAACAAAACTTCCCAAGCTGTATTCTGGCTTCCCTGATTGACAGAGTCCCAGCATGACAGGGGTTGGAAGTGACTTCTAGAGATCATCTAATCCAACCTTGTAGGGTCACCCGTAGCAGGTTGCACAGGATCATAATATCCAGGTGGGATTGGAACCTCTACAGAGGAGAGCCTTCACTGGGCAGCCTGCTCCAGGGCTCTAGCACACTCAAAGCAAAGAAGTTTCAACTCATGTTCAGGTGGAACCTCTTGGGTTCAAATTTGTGCCCCTTGCCCTGTTGCTGAGCACCACTGAGAAGACTCTGGTCCCACCTTATTGTCCCACTCCTTTTAGCTCTTGCTGAGCATTGAGAAGATCCTCTCTCAGTCTGCTCTTCTCCAGACTAAACAGTCTCAGCCTTTCTTCCTCACAGAGTGTGGTAGGGAACACCCAAGCGCCTGCCCCACAGGAGGTTTGAATGGGGTGTGAACTATGGCAGGGTACACTCAATTCCCTGCCCCACTGGAGGTTTGAATGGGGTGCGAACTGTGACAGGGCACACCCAAGTCCACTGACCCACCAGAGGTGTGAATGGGGCAGGAAACGGTTTTCCTCCCTCCCCACCTCTGTCACTGGAGGTTTGGAATGTGGGGTAAAATAGGCATAAAGTACCTTCTCCCACCCCCCCGTGGGCTTGAATGGGAAGGAACAAATCGCACCAGTATATATATGGCAACTGGACAGATTGGAGGACCTGAACTGGGACCTGAACACGGACCTTTGCACGGACCTGAACTGGGACCTGGACTCAGACCCTGAGTCGACCCTTACACGGACCTGGAGGCAGACCTTGCAGGAACTTTGAGCTGGACCTGCTGCAGGGACCTGCCTCAGTGATAATCTGCCGCTGTTTGCGGGAACACAGCGGAGCACCCCAGATTTGCCCTGCGATCGTGGCTTGGTGAAAGCTGTGCCTACGGTCATTTTGGACTCCGTGTGATGCTGATCCACTGCTGGACTCCGGACACTGCCGTGAAAGAGCCTGTCTCCCATTTGTAAGTAGGGCAAAGCTCTTTTATGCCCACACCTTTCCAATTTTCTGATTTTTCCTAAATTACCTGAAAAGGCATCCTTGTGAGGATTTTTCCCAAATAAATTAGGACCCAAACTTAAACTTATTTATACATACATTGTGGGTGGGGCTTTTGGAAATTATAAAAGTTACATAATTTATAATTCCTGCCTCTTCAATCGCCCACAATCAATTCACAGAGATGCTTTAGTTCTCTCAAAATTTCCACTCCCAGAGAGCCTCCACCAAACTCTCTCCTGTAATCCCTGTCTCTCCTGAATAGGGGAGGCCAGAACTAGATCCAGGACTCCAGCTGTAGGCTTACTAGTGAAGAGCAGAGTGGGAGAAGAACCTCCCTTGGCCTGCTGGTCCCACTCTTCATAATACAACCCAGGAGATCTGGGGCCTTCTTGGCCATAAGGGCACATTGCTGCCTCATGGTGAACTTGTTGTCTTCCAGCACTCCCAGGTCCTTCTCTGTGGAGCTGCTTTCCAGTAGGTCACCTCCTCACATGCACTGTTGCAGGAGGTTACTCCTTCCCAGCTCCAGGACCCAACATCTGCCCTTGTTGAACTTCATGAGGTTCCTCTTCTGCAACTTTCCAACCTGTTCAGGTCTCACTGAATGGCAATATAACCTGATGGCACGTCACCCACTTCTGCCAGTTTGTTATCATCAACAAACCTGCCGAGGGACCACTCTGTCCCTTCAACCAGGTCACTGATATGGACCCAATGCTGACTCCTGGGGAACATCATGAGCTGCAGGCCTCCAACTTGTCTCTGCATCCCTGACTGCAATTCTCTGAGCTCTGTTCTTTAGCCAGTTCTCATCCACCTTATTGTCCACTCATCTAACCCACACTTCTTAAGCTTCCCTGTGAGGATATCATGGGAGACAGTGTTACAAGCCTTGTTGAAGTCAAGCCCACTCCCCTGACTTCAAAGACTTTGTTCCTTGTCTCTAAGATTAGACGGTAAGCGAGTACAGGATTGGACACAGTGTCCTAAATCCATTCTGGCTTTGCATGGAAACTTATCTCAAGGAAAAAAAAATAGCTTTGTTCAAGACCCATGCTGGGGTCACTTTCCCACATGCAGGGCAGGAACAACATGAACACATCAATATGATGAATAAGTCAAACCCTTTATTAGCGACAGGATACTCCTTTTATCGTGTTAGCTTGTCAGCTAGGGCAAGGTGCCTGATTCTAATTGGCAACATGAGTTCTGCAGGACGCTGTCCATCCTAGTCAGAAGCATACTAACTGGTTGGCATAATTAAGCACAGTCCCATTCATTAATATTCATGATAACCTGTTATTCCTAACCAGATATTTCGCTATCTCTTCACCCTCCTCTGGGAGGCAGCTGCCATGTTATGGGAACCAGAGGCCTGTGTTAGGTTGTTTTCCCCAACCATGTGAGAGCCAAGGACAGGCTTCCTCATTATCTCACACCCCTCAGACCCAAACCAAGGAAGCTGGCTTGCATTCAAAGGTCTGTGAAGGAGCTCACCTCCTTAGATGACAGCTGGCTCTCTGAAGGCTGAAGGTCAGAACAAATGGCTTCAATCAGCTCATGGAGGATCTGAGGGAAGTCATCAAATGTGCTGACGTAGAAAACATTCTGGAGGTTCTGCTGCAGCAAGATGCTGTTGAGCTCAGCGGGGTCAGCTCCTGAGACACCCACAGCGATGACACGGATGCCTGAAACACATCACTCACTCAACAGAAGCAAAAGTGTTTGAGATCAGAGTTTCCAAACCCCTCAACACAATCTGCCTGGGACTCACCCAAAGCAAAGCGCATGAGTTATAGCAAACCAAGACACTCAAGCTAGGAACAGAAAGAAGAAAGCATGCAGGACTGAAGGAGGTCAATAAGGCACTCAAAAGGCAGACATCACATCATGTACCACCCTCAATCCTCTGGAATTTCATTGGAGAACACCAAGGCCTCTGGAAACATAACAGGGCAACTCTCACCTAAAGCATGGGCTACTCTGGCTGGTGGCAACACATCATCCTGGGATTGCCCATCAGTCAGAAGCACCATCAAGTGAGGGACATGCGGTCTCATCCCTCTGGAGGACTGGAATAACTCCTTCAGCATGTAGCTTATACCACGACCTGAGCAAACATGGAGAACCGTGATGTAAATCTGCCCTGAATTAGGTCTGCAGGTGGGAACTGTGGGTCTCCTTCCACAGATGGAGGAAAAAAGGGTATCCAGTGAGTGAATAGTGGCCCCTGGCATGAGGCAACATGTTTTGAAGGGAAGAAAGGGACAGCTTAGGTTGGCTGAGATGAATTCAGCAGGCAGTTTTGGAAAGGAAAATGAATTCACATGCAGGAGATTTGAAGCCATGAAGACAGACTGAAAGAGTTGGGGTTGTTCAGTCTGGAGAAGAGGAGGCTCCCAGGTGACCTTATTGTGACCTTGCAGTATCTGAAGGGGGCCTACAGAAAAGCTGGGAAGGGACTTTTTAGGCTATCAGGTAGTGACAGGACTAGGGGAAATGGAGCAAAGCTGGAGGTGGGGAGATTCAGACTGGATGTGAAGAGGAAGTTGTTTAGCATGAGAGTGGTGAGGCCCTGAAATGGGTAGCCCAGGGAGGTGATTGGGGCCCCATCCCTGGAGGTGTTTGCAGCCAGGCTGGATGAGGCTGTGGGCAGCCTGATTTAGGGTAGGATAACCCCGGGCAGGTGGGTGGGAAGTAGATGATCCTTGTGGTCACTTCCAACACTAACTGATTCTATGATTTCAAAGCCATGTAGATGTGATGCTGAAGTGCATGGTTCAGTGGTGACCTGGCAGTGCTGAGTTAATGCTTGGACTCCATAATCTAAAAGGTCTTTTCTAACCAAAGTTATTCTGTGGTTTTATGACATAAGCCTCCAGTTAATACACATGCTGTCTGAAAGCTTCCCTGCATGTTGACTGACGAGAATCATAGAATCATAGAATGGTTTAGGTTGGAAGAGACCTCAAAGATCATCCAGTTCCAACCCCCCTGTGCCATAGGCAGGGACACCTCCCACTAGATCAGGTTGCTCAAGACCTCATCCAGCCTGGCCTTGAACACATCCAGGGAGGAAGCAGCCACAACCTCCCTGGGCAACCTGTTCCAGTGTCTCACCACCCTCACTGTGAAGAATTTCTTCCTAACATCCAGTTCAAATCTCCCCTCCACCAATTTGAACCCATTCCCCCTCATCCTGTCATTACAAGACCTTGTGAACAGTCCCTCCCCAGCCCTCCTGTAGGCCCCCCTCAGATACTGGTAGGCTGCTATAAGGTCTCCTCAAAGACATTCATAAGGACACTGAAAACTGGTGAAGCTAAAACTAACTACCTTGAATCCTTGAATGCAATATTACCCCTCACATATCTTCAGGGAACCAAGTATTCCTGTCCTGCTGGGAATGAGCAGGTGGAAAGTGGTCTTTGTCCCTCAACTTTTTAACTACAGGAGACAAAAGTGCCTGCATTTCTGAGATGTTGAGCTAAGGAAGAGCTGTTGTACAATGGAGGTGGAAAAGGGACATCACGTGATGACACACCATGAAAATTGGAGAGGGGACATTGTTTTGTTGTTAGGGCAACACAGCAATAATTGCTGGAATTTGCTGATTAAAATGTGCATACAGTGGGCAATAAGGGTGCTTCAGCATCGACTGTCCTCACTTAATGGTTATGGGCTTTGTCTCCAAGCCAGGTATAAAAACGTCCCTCAAGTGCCCACAAAGTTATAAAATAAAGACAAGAAACCCAATAGAAAAACTAGAACATGAACAAAGGCCATCAGGCTAGCTGGAAAGGTAATCTCTGAAAACAAAACCAAATTCAACCCTCTGCTCTCAAATTCAAAAGAACTTTGGACCATAAAGAAGGAAAACCTGAGAAAGCTGGGGTTGTTCAGTCTGAAGAAGACAAGGCTCTGGGGAGACCTTCTCCTGGCCTTTCGATACTTACAGGGGTCAATCATAGAATCATAGAAAGCTTTAGGTTGGAAGGGACCTCAAAGATCATCCAGTTCCAACCCCCTGCCATAGGCAGGGACCCCTCCCCCTAGAACAGGTCATTCAAGGCCTCATCCAACCTGGCCCTGAACACCTGCAGGGAGAGAGCAGCCACAACCTCCCTGGGCAACCTGTGCCAGTGCTTCACCATCCTCACTATAAAGAACTTCTTTCTATCATCCTGTTTAAATCTCCTGTCTTCCAGTTTAAACCCTTTACTCCTTGTCCTGTCATTATAAGACCTTGTGAATAGTCCCTCCTCAGCCTTCCTGTAGTCCCCCTTCAGATACTGGAAGGTTACTATAAGGTCTCTTCAAAGCCTTCTCTTCTCCAGGCTGCAGAGCCCCAACTCCCTCAGCCTGTCCTCATAGCAGAGGTGCTCCAGCCCTCTGAGCATCTTCGTGGCCTCCTCTGGCCTTGCTCCAACAGTTCCACATCCTTCTTGTGTTGGGGGCTCCAAAACTGCACACAGTACTCCAGGTGGGGACTGAGGAGAGCAGAGTAAAGGGGGAGAATCCCCTCCCTTGCTCTGCTGGCCACACTGCTCTTGCTGCAGCCCAGGACATGATTGGCTGTCTGAGCTGCATGCCCAGAGAGAAAGAAAGCAGGGGACAGACCTTTTAGCAAGACCTGTTGTGAAAGGGCAAGGGGTGATGGGTTGAAAGAAAAAATTTAGACTGACAGAAGAAATGTTTTAGGCTGAGGATGGTGAGACCCTGTCCCATGTTGCCCAGAGAGGTCAGGTCTCTGACCAACCCGATGTAGCTGAAGATATACCCCTGCTGACGGCAGCAAGTTTGGACTAGATGACCTTGAAAGGTCCCTTCCCTCCAAAAACATTCTCAGATTCTCAAACTTTCCAAGTAAATGGATTCCAAACACTGAAGAGGTCCACTCTATGTGTGCAGCTCACCTGGTTTTGTGTTGCCTCCAGCATAGCGCAGACCCTTGATGGCTTTCAGGGCGCTGTTGCGGTCTCGGTACTGGTTGAAGTAGAAAGCTGCCCTGGGCTCCTCACTGTATTGAGCAACAGCAACCTGCCAAAGGAAAGGTGGTTGTGGAAAATGTGGAGGGCACACAGCAAATTTGCCATCACTCAGTGAACTGCCTGGAGTTAGATAATACAACTAGCTGTGGTGCAACAGGAGCAGAAAGAGGTTGTGCTTCTTGCAGACTGGATCATGGAATGACAGAATTGGTTCGGTTGGCAGAGACCTTTGATATCAAGTCCAACCATTAACCCAGCATTGACAGATCACCACTTAACCATGTCACAGGATCACAGGATGTTAGGGGTTGGAAGGGGCCTCCACAGATCATTGAGGAGTCCAGAGAAGAGCAGCAAGGCTGGCGAGGAGGCTGGAGCACAGCCCTACAAGGAGCAGCTGAGGGAGCTGGGGTTGTTCAGCCTGGAGAAAAGGAGGCTCAGAGCAGATCTTACTGCTCTCTACAACTACCTGAAGGGAGGTTGTAGCCAGCTGGGGGTTGGTCTCCTTCCAGGCACCCAGGGAGAGAACAAGAGGACACGGCCTCAAGCTGCACCAGGGCAGGTTTAGGCTGGATGTTAGGAAAAAGTTCTACACAGCAAGAGTGATTGGCTTTGGAACGGGCTGCCTGGGGAGGTGGTGGAGTCACCATCCTTGGAGGTGTTCAAAAGCAGACTGGATGAGGCACTCAGTGCCATGGCTTAGTTAATTAGAAGAGTTAAGTGATAGGTTGGACTCAATGATTTCAGAGGCCTTTTCCAACCTGGTTAATTCTGTGATTCGGTGAGCACAGCCTACCATGTCCCTCAGCACTACACATCTTTAGGCAGAGCACTAAACCTTTCTGATCCATAACATGTAAGCAATCAGACGGCTTACATGGGCGAGCACGAGGTGAACACTTGCAAGGAAAACACCTTCAGGAAATACAGTAACAACATCTTGCCTGTGTCCCTTCAGGCCCAATCTTTGGAAAATAGGAAACGATCCGGAAGAGGAAATCCTTCACTTTGTTGAAATTGCTCTGCCCAATACTTGAGGAGTCATCCACCAGGAACCCAACATCTGCTTTGAGCTTGCCACAGACTGCAGAGAGAAGAGAGGATCTCCATAACTTGGAGGTCCTAAAGCAGAAGCACATTTCTTTGTGTTCAGAACAGCAAAACAAACCCAAGACCTCTGGTGATGTCAAGAGTCAATGTGTGAGCAGGCAGCACCTCTGCCCTACAGGGTAGTGCTGAAACATATTGTCCACTTCCACTACTTAATCAATAGATACTAATTTTGCCTCCTGAGGTCAGAGAAGGTCATAGTCCCAAATGGTTTTGACCTATTGCGACATTGTCATCACACCTGTGGTGGTTTGGGAGTTCTCTGCCCCTCTACACACTCTGAAATTGCCCAGGCTAGACTCAGTCGGCTGGAAGTTAACGAATGAAGCTTTATCTTACAGCTTAGCACAATATACAAGCAGATATTTACAGATATATACAATAAAAAGGTAATACAGAAACACCACACCCCTCCCAGAGATCAGAGTCCCCAAGATGGGTTTCCAACCACCCTAACACCTTCCCCCCACTTAGAATCATAGAATGAATCAGGGCTGGAAGGGACCACAAGGATCATCTAGTTCCAATCCCCTTGCCATGCCTAGGGACACCCTACCCTAGATCAGGCTGCTCACAGTCTCATCCAGACTGGCCTTAAACAACTCCCTGGGCAAACCATTCCAGGGTCTCACCACTCTCATAGTGAAGAACTTCCTCCTCACATGCAGTTTGAATCTCCCCACCTCCAGCTTTGCTCCATTCCCCCTAGTCCTGTCACTACCTGAGAGCCTAAGAAGTCCCTCCCCAGCTTTCTTGTAGGCCCCCTTCAGATACTGGAAGGCCACAAGAAGGTCACCTGGGAGCCTCCTCTTCTCCAGACTGAACAGCCCCAACTCTTTCAGTCTGTCCTCATAGCAGAGGTGCTGCAGCCCTCTGAGCATCCTCATGGCCCTTCTCTGGACATGCTCCATCATGTCCACATCCCTCTTGTCCCAGGGGCTACAGAACTGGACACAGTACTCCAGGTGGGGTCTCACCAGGGCAGAGTAGAGGGGGAGAATCACCTCCCTCAACCTGCTGGCCACACTTCTGATGCAGCCCAGGCTCTGGTTGGCTTTCTGGGCTGCAAGTGCACACTGCTGGCTCATGTTGAGGTTCTTGTCCACCAGCACCCCCAAGACCCTCCCCGCAGGGCTGCTTTCCAGCCAGTCATTTCCCAGTCTTATCCCACTATCTGCCTTATGTGCCAGGTAAGTGAGGGTAGATTGGCCAGGGGAGTTATCAGCAGGAAAGTGGTTATTGACGTTACACAGATCCAGCTAAGAAAGCAGGGAGAGAGATGCAGCAATGAGCGTGGCTCAAACAGCTCTGTCTTATCTTTGTTTGTGTTCTAACTTTATATCGTTTCAGCAAACCTATGAATGGAGTAGAATCAAATTTTGTTTTCCCTTCCTCAGCCTATAATCTGATTTCTCATTAAAATCCTCCAATTAGTTCAAACCATCAGAACACCACTACGTGGACACACACTCACTTGGCGCAGGGAGAGTCGTCAGCAATGTAGACGTTGCTGTGGTTGATAGTGGAGTCTCTGGGGTTGGTGGTAGTACTGTGGTGCTGGCTAGTGGAGGAAGAGTGGTTTGCACATTGCTAGGAGATACAGGTGGGGATCCCATTGTGCTCAGTTCTGTAGATGTCACAGGAGCTGTTGGCACTGGTGACTCTCTGTGAGGTCCTGCTGCAAGAGGCAAACAGCAGAGGTGGGTTTTAAACCTCTTTTAGTCACAATGCCACCATCTAGCAAAGCATCAGAAGAGCAGGGAAGCCAAGAAATGAGCATCTATAGCAATTAGCAAGGTGAAATGGAAGCACAAGTCTCCAGCCTTCATACCTGTGTGCCCAAAGAGTGTTGTTTCTGGACCCTCTATATCTCCAAAGACTGGTGTTATAGAAAACAAATACTTTTCTTTGGGCCTCAGTCCTGTCACTAGATATGATCTAGAAGCTTCTGGTAACAGTTCCTGGGAAAGAACAGAAGCTGTGAAAAAAAAAGAAACATGGATTGACTGGGAGCCAGAGGAGCTCAAAATAATCCCCATGTCTGGAGCATCCCATCCTCTAGTGACACCAGGAGGCTGAAGAGAAACCTCATTGCCCTCTGCAACTCCCTGAAAAGAGGTTGTAGGGAGGTGTGTGTTGGTCTCTTCTCCTTACTATCAGGTGATAGAGTAAGAGGAAGTGGCCTGAAATTGCACCAGGGGAGATTTAGTTTGGATATTAGGGAAAAATTCTTCAGTGAAAGGGTGTTGAGGCATTGGTGCCTGAAGGTGTTGGCAAAATGTGTAGACATGGCACCTGGGGACATGGCGGTGTTAGGTCATTGGTTGAACTTGATGATCTTGGAGGTCTTTTCCTTCTGAAACAATTCTGTGATTTGGTGGAAAGGTCCTTCCTGTTGCATAGGGCAGGAAGGTTGGCTCTGGATAGGGACCCATTGTCATACACAGGATTGATGTTGTGTAACGCTGGTCAGAGGAGGTCTACAGCCAGGGCAACTTGAAGCTATGTAGAAGGGGACTTCATCTTTTATGGGGCAGGGTGGCTAGGCTTGGTCATCAGGAAGGAGATCACAAAATGAGCTCCAAAGTGGGGCAAGGGAAGTGGGTGGTGAATGAAAGCTCCCTCAGAAAAAAAAAAAAAAACAGTAATCAAGTTGCAGAGAAGAAAATTAATCAAGGCACCGAGAGACCGAAGAGAAAGCAAAGGACAAAATTCTTAATTGCCTTTATAGCCTAATTCTGGCAGCCTGGGTAATTAAAGAAGAGGAATTGGAATTCCTCAGTTATGAGCATAAATCTGATCTCGCTGGCACTACTGAAATGTGGGGGCAGAAGCCATCTGATTGCAATGTTGAATCAATAGCTATAAACCTAATTCAGCAGGATCGATGGAGTGAGGGCACAGGGGGACTGTCAGCCGTGGCATTACCCCTTTCTGAGCTCCTGACAACTCTGAAAACAGTGATTTTTTGAATACTTAAGGGCCTATATTTTAACAGCACGGCACAGGAGGGGAACGGTTGCATTAGATCACTTAAATCACCCTAGAGAACCAAATGTTCAATCACTTCTCCACAACATGTAGAGCAAAAAAACCCATGATGCTTGCCACAATAGGCTTCCTCCTGAGTGGCACATGCTGCAAGTCTTAAGCTGCCAATACCAAAATGTCCTTGAAATTAAAAAAAAGAAAGAAAGAAAGAAAACAAAAAATTATGACCTGGTAACTCAAAAAACCAAACCAAAATCGAACAAACTAAAAAAATCACTGCTGGGAGTGCAGGGGAATTGTGTCAGATTTGTTTTCTTTATTGACTCGGGAAGAGCCTAGAATGGTTTAGGTTGGAAGGGACCTTAAAGATCTTCTACTTCCAACACCCTACACCGTGGGCAGGGAAACCTCCCACCAGACCAGACTGCTCAAGGCCTCATCCAACCTGGCCTTGAACACCTCCAAGGAGGGAGCAGCCACAACCTCCATGGGCAACCTGTGCCAGTGTCTCACCACCCTCACTGTAAAGAACTTCTTCTTAATCTCCAGTCTAAATCTCCACTTCTCCAGCTCAAAGCCATTCCCTCTTATCCCATCACAAGCGTTTATATAAAGCTCCTCCTCCACTTCTTTTGCAGACTGGAGAAGGTCTACAAACTGCTGTAAGGTCTCCCTGGAGCCTTCTCTTCTCCAGGCTGAACAGCCCCAACTCTTGCAGCCTGAACCCATAAGGGAAGTGCTCCAGCCCTCTGATCATCTTTGTGGCCTTCTACTGGACCCACTCCAACAGTTCTCTTCTCCAGGCTGAACAGCCCCAACTCTTGCAGCCTGACCCCATAGGTGAGGTGCTCCAGCCCTCTGATCATCTTTGTGGCCTTCTGCTGAACCCACTCCAACAGTTCTCTTCTCCAGGCTGAACAGCCCCAGCTCTTGCAGCCTGACCCCATAGGCGAGGTGCTCCAGCCCTCTGATCATCTTTGTGGCCTTCTACTGGACCCACTCCAACAGTTCCATGTCCCTTTTGTGTTGGAGGCAGCAGAACTGGATACAGTACACCAGGTGGGGTCTCAGCAGAGCAGAGGGGCAGAATCACCTCCCTCACCCTGCTCATCACACTTCTTTGGATGCAGCCCAGGACATGGCTCCCTTCTGGGCTGTAAGCACCCACTGCCAGCCCATGCTTGAGTAGTCCATCAACTGACACCCTCTTGAAACTGCTCTTGAGCCACTTCTTGCCCAGCCTATATCAGTGCTTGGGTCTGCTCCAACTGAGATGCAGGACCCTCCACTTGCTCTCACTGAACTTCATGAGGATGGCTTGGGCCCACCTCTCAAGCCTGTCCAAGTCCCTCTGGGTGACATCCCTTCACCACAGCATGTCAATCAGACAACACAGCTTGGTGTTATCCACTAACTGCTGAGGGTGCAATGATGAATTGATCAAAAAGAGCTAGTGGCTGAAGCAATGATGGCAGGAAACTTCAAATATTTAAAGAGGTTTAAGCCCACTCCAGGAAAGAAAAATTACAGCTGGTGATTTAGAAGGGCAAATCCTGTAGGGCCAAATCAACTGGGAACAGAAATCTACACTAGAAATTGGGAGCAATGTGTGAGGAGGCTTCAATGCTCCTTCCCATGCAGCAAAGCTTTTCAACAGATGGGAATTGTGGTTGTATGGATGACAAAGCTCAGCATTTTGAGTTGCCCTACAACTATCCCTGCACATGTAGAGACACTGGTAATGAGCACTTATCTGTCAGTGTCAGGAGCCTCTATAGAGGAATCTGGATCAATGGCTCAAGGCCAATAGGATGAGGTTCAACAAGGCCAAGTGCTAGACTATGCTCTTGGGTCACAACAAGTCCATGCTATGGCTGGGGAAAGCTAGCCAGCAGAAGAGGACCTGAGGGAGGTGGAAGACAGCCAGCTGAAGATGAGCCAGTGTGTGCCCAGGTGGTCAAGAAGGCCACCAGCATGCTGGCTTGGATCAGCAATTGTGTGACCAGCAGAACTCCATCAGATTGTCTCTCTACACCCATCACAGGTGAGACCACACCTTGCATCCTGGGTTCAGTTTTGGGACCCTCACTCTTAAGAAGGTGGAGGACCATGTCCAGAGAAGAGCAACAAATCTGATGGAGAATCTGGAGAACAGGTCTTCTGGCAAAGTGCTGAGAGAGCTGGAGCTGCTCAGCCTGAAGAAAAGAAGGCTGAGAGGAGACCTTCTGGCTCTCTGCAACTCCCTGAAAGGAGGTTGAAGCCAGGTGGGAGCTGGTCTCTTTTCCTGAGAAACAAGTGACAGCATAAGAGAAAGTGATCTCAAACTGCACCAGGGGACATTTAGGTTGCAACCTAAGGTTGTCAAGGCCTGAAACAGGCTGCCCAGGACAGCAATATAGTCCCCATCCCTGGAGGGATTGAAAAGCTGTGTAGATGCCATGCTGAGGGACATGGTCAAGTGGTGACCTGGCAGTGTTGGGTTAATGCTTAGACTTCATGACTTCAGGTTTCTGTACAGATCTCTGCAGTTCTTTTAGGAGGGCTTTGACAGGGGCTGGTGGCAATCAGTGTCTGCAAAGGTCACTTTGTTAATAGGTAATATATAGAATCATAGAATGGTTTAGGTTAGAAGGGACCTCAAAGATCATCCAGTTCCAACCCCCCTGTGCCATAGGCAGGGGCACCTCCCACTAGAATAGGTCACTCAAAGCATCATCCAGCCAGGCCTTGAACACCTCCAGGGAGGGAGCAGCCACAACATCCCTGGGCAACCTGTGCCAGTGTCTCACCACCCTCACTATAAAGAACTTCCTACTAACATCCCATTTAAATCTCCCCTCTGCCAGTTTAAACCCATTACCTCTTGTCCTGTTGTAACAAGACCTTGTGAATAGTCCCTCCCCAGCCCTCCTGTAGGCCCCCTTCAGATATTGGAAGGCTACTATAAGGTCTCCTTGAAGCCTTCTCTTCTCCAGGCTGCAAAGCCCCAACTCTTTCAGCCTGTCCTCATAGCAGAGCTGCTGCAGCCCTTTGTGCATCTTCGTGGCCCTCCTCTGGGCCCTCTCCAGCAGTTCCATGTCCTTCTTGTGCTGGGGGCTCCAGAACT
>VWZI01006480.1:60249-124900 GCA_013396835.1 Psilopogon haemacephalus
AAAAGGTTACTTCAGAGCCTGGAGGTCACCAGAGCCTGGAGATCACCCAGTGAGGCTGGTGGCATCTCATTTGACCTGAGCTAGATTGTATCTGAGCTAGATTGTATGGTCCTACTCTGGCATGGGAGTTGGACTCGATGAGCTCTTTGGGTCCCTTCCAACCCCTGACATCCTGTGAAGGAAGTAGTCTTTCCTCACTGTTTGAATGTTTCCTCATTGCTTGAATGCAAAGAGAGAAGGATCCACTGAGAACTGAGGGTGCAGACTGAGGCCCATGTTTCTCAATAGTGAGATCTCTCTCCTACTCCAGGCAGTAGAAAAGGAATTTGGAAAAGTGCCTCCCTTAGACATGGATAAAGAAATTGGTCCATGCCAGAAATCAGTCTCTGCACCCTTTCTCTGCTCACCTTTGCCTGCTCTCACTGGGCTCCAGGTGACTTTGAATTTGGTGGCAGCTGCCATGGCACTCCACGTCACAGACAAGCTTGTGCTGGTGTAGGACATCACCTTGAAATTGGAGACATAGCCAAGAGGAACTGCAAGATGAAGAACAGCATTAGGCTACCATTCAACAGGGCTCCTCTTTGTGCATATAATGAGCTCAACACTATGTAAAAGGGTTATAACTGGCATCTCTGTTTCTCAGTTGTCTCATCATCCTCACCCAGAGAGATGCCAGGGTACACTACTTAGGGTCTGGACCACATGTGAAGATCCTGCCTCTGAGGAGTGCATTCTGCTCTAGAGCCGGGTGGGAGCACCTCTGCAAGATATGGATCTATAAAGCCATGGCATCCAGATCTTGGTATCCCCACACTACCTGCAGGGCAAAACATCCACCCAGAGCTCCTCCAGGTGCTGAACACCCATGTTTGGCTGTGCTCTTCTTCACAAAGGTCAGTCCATTATCTCCACAATGTATTCTGGGGTTGCCAGTCATCTTTTGTCACTTCTAAACCTCTCCAAGGATGCGCCTGTTACTGTGCAAATATTGCCTCTGCTTTTTGATCACCATGCTCAATGTTGCTGCCTTCCTTCTGCTGCGATGCAGCAACCCCAAAATTTACCATGAAGAGAACAAGCTGTGGCATCAGCTAAGACCACTGTCTTTGCCAGTATTACATAAAGAAACTGCACTTGCTGCCCCTTCTGCAGGCACAGCCCTTTGGAGACCCTGCTTCTTTGAGGCAGGGCTCACCAGGCAGCAAGTTCCATGTTGGGATGTTCCTCTCCGTTTATCTTCCTGTGGTGGAATTTCAAACAATCACAGAATGTCAGGGGTTGGAAGAGACCTCTGTAGATCACTGAGCCAAACCCTTCCCCTTCTAAGGCAGGTTCACCTAAAGAAGGTCAGAAGAGAACAGGTCCAGACATGTTCTGAGTGTCTCTGGGGAATAGCTGCAGAGATTTACCTATGTCTCATCTCTTTTACATCTTGTGGTGGGTTACAAACTCCCCCTCCCTGCTATTGAAATTTACCAGAGCAGCTCAGATGGCTTGGAAGTAAGATAAGGCTATATACAGACTGGA
This sequence comes from Psilopogon haemacephalus, assembly GCA_013396835.1. Lineage (NCBI taxonomy): Eukaryota > Metazoa > Chordata > Aves > Piciformes > Megalaimidae > Psilopogon > Psilopogon haemacephalus. Next base: position 61,780 of record VWZI01006480.1, read on the forward strand.
TGTTACGAAGAAGTTCTTCACCATGAAGGTTGTGAGACCCTGCAACAAGTTGCCCAGTGAGGTGGTGGAAGCCCCATCCCTAGAAGTGTTTAAGGCCAGGGTGGATAAAGCTCTAGACAGCCTGATCTAGTGTAAGGTGTCCCTGCCCATGATGGGAGCATTGGAACTGGATGGAGCACTTAGTGACATTGGCTAGGGCTTGGGTGATAGGTTGGACTGGATGATCTTGGAGGTCTCTTCCAACCTGGCTTTATTCTATTCTATTCTATTCTATTCTATTCTATTCTATTCTATTCTATTCTATTCTATTCTATTCTATTCTATTCTATTCTATTCTATTCTATTTCATTCCATACTATTCTATTCTACTCTACTCTATTCTTCTGGCCCCTTCCAATCCCAACTGATTCTATGATTCTATATTCACAGCAAAGCCAAATTTACAAGCATATATACACAACATGTTTACAAGTATATACAAATTAGAAATAATACAGAAATCCAAATTCCCTCCCAGACAAAGAAACTGCCCAGAAGGGGCCCAAAGTCTTTCTCTCTCTCTGCCAGGCAGACAAAACAATCAGCAGAGCTTACTTGTTACCTGTTGGTGGAAGATATTAGAGTGGAGTGAAGAGGAAAAAGATAGATCCAATGCTTAGGAGGGAAGAAGGCAAGAGAGGGACAAACTGTTTCCATTGTGGCTTTTTATCCCTCTCAGCAAACCAATGAGTGGTATAGATTTCATAATTATTTTCTTTTTACAAACAATGATCTAATTTCCCTCATTATAATATTTCAGTTAGCCTCAAAGCAGCACACATCTCGACTCTTTGACAATGTGGTCTGGATTTTGGGATGCCTGGGAGCTCAGTGAGCACAGGTTGGGCAGCTCATATCTGAAGCTCTGCCCAAGCCCACACATGAACAGATCAATGTTTATAGAATGTATCGATTCCAGATTCCTGAAGACTTCCAGGCAGAAAACCTTGAGCCTTTTTGGATTCAAAACCTAACCTACCAAGAACAGAATGTTGGCAGGGCAGGGAACCACCACCACGGTGTCCCTGACACAAGGAGAGATGCACCTGTAGCCAGGGGGGCCAATGCCATTCTGGGGTGTATGAGAAGGGCTGTGGCTAGTAGGTTGAGAGAGGTTCTCCTGCCCCTCTAGTCTGCAATGGTGAGGTCACATCTGGAGTACTGTGTTCAGTTCTGGGCCCCCCAGTTCAAGAGGGACATAGAACCACTTGAGAAGAGTCCAGTGCAGAGCCACAAGGCTGCTGAAAGGAATGGAACATCTCTCTTATGAGGAGAGCCTGAGGGAGCTGGGGCTCTGCTGCTTGGAGAAGAGGAGACTGAGAGGAGACCTCATCAATGTTTATAAATGTGTGCAGGGTGAGTGCCAGGAGGCTGGAGCCAGGCTCTGCTGGGTGATGCCCAATGCCAGGACAAGGGGCAATGGGTGGAAGCTGAGGCATAAGAAGTTTGTTGTAAACATGAGGACGATTTTTTTTCCCTGTGAGGGTGACAGAGCACTGGCAGAGGCTGCTCAGGGAGGTTGTAGAGTCTCCCTGTCAGGAGATATTCAAAAACTGTCTGGATGCATTCCTGTGTGATCTGCTACAGGAGATCCTGCTCTGGCAGGGGGGTTGGACTGGATGAGTTTTGGAAGTCCCTTCCAGCTCCTGACATTCTGTGATTCTGTGATGATGGAAGTGAGGTGCAGGAGGTAGAGTGTAAAGCCTTTGTAGGGTTACAGACGGTTGAACCAGGTTGTGCACAGACTGTGTGCTGCAGTCACTGCTTGAGCGCCCTGCCCGTACTCACGAGTCCTGGCTGAGGTGGTGATCCCTGGTCCCTCCACCGAGCCAAAGAGCACATAGAGGGAAATCACATACTCGGTGTCATGGGCCAGGCTGCAGAGCTGGTAGGCTGTGACTGACTTGTTGAGGGCCAGCTGGCGAGGACGGTCTCTGCCAAAGAACTCTTTGGAAGAGAGAAAATAAAACAGAGGAGGATAAAGTTTGAAGAGTTCAGGGAGAAGCTCTGCTGCATACTGAGAATGACGTTGTGGTTTCCTTGGCAGTCCATCTCCAGCCCAGCTGAACCTTTGCTATAGGACACCCATGTTTGTGCTGGGGCAAGAGAGAGTTTTCCTATGGTTAGTTATATGGGAGTTTGACTAAAGGAGCCAAACCAGCTGAGAGGAACCAAAGAAACCAAACCAGCTCTCACATGCAGGACCCACAGTAGTGTGGTCACATGCCCTCTCTCTCGCCCCATCATCTGGGGATCTTCAGGGCATGGACTTCATGATCTCCAGATGTCAGTTTCAACACCTACCATCCTCTGATTCTCAACTGCTCATCAATACCGTAAAAGGTAGATATTAAGAGCATGGGGCCAGACTCTTTTCAGTGATTCCCAGAAACAGGACAAGGGTCAGTGGGCACAAATTGGAGCCCAGGAAGTTCCACCCAAACATGAGGAAAGAATTTCTTCCTGTGAGAGTGGTGGAGCCCTGGAGCAGGCTGCCCAGAGAGGCTGTGGTATCTCCTTCTCTGAAGATAGTCCAAACTCACATGGACATTGTGATCCTGTGAAGCCTGCTCTGGATGAACCTTCTTTAACAGGATGTTTGGACTAGATGATCTCCAGAGGCACTTTCCTACCCCTACCCTGCTGGAATTCCGTGATTTGAATGAGCAGCAATGTCCCTAGCAATGTGCTAGGTGCTTTCCAACCCCTTCCCTGCTGGAATGCTGTGATTTGAATGAGCAGCAATGTCCCTGTGCTAGGTGACCCCTCTCTTCCCTCAGGACCAGTCAAGGTGATGTAGGACTCTTGCTGTATGTGCTGGGCTTAGGTCAGGCTGAACACAGTTGCTGCAGAAACTCTGCCTGACAACACTATGGGCCAATTCCAGGAATCATCTTTGGATCCAGTTCATAACCTGAAATTGTAGGAGAGGCTGCTCAGACAAGTTGGTGAGCTGGACCTGCCCCTAAACCAGGCATCCCTGAGGTTCTCAGTGCTTTCTCTCTCACGCTATAGAAGGAGGGAGAGGTGATGTAGGATCTTACCTGGTGTAGGACCCCAAGCCACTCGGTAGCCTGTGGCCCCAGCAACTGAGTCCCAGGAAACCAGAGCACTGTTGATGGATATCTCACCTACTTTCAGCATGTGGACAGTGCTCGATGCCACTGCAAGAGAGTCAAGATGACCAATTGCATCAATGCTTCTAGGTGGCCCTTTCAAGCAGTGATGAACCAGAATGCTTTCTGCATCAGATGACAGGCAGGGTCTGTGCTGCCAGCACAGCCTGACCTCCATCCATATCTCCTGGGTCTGGCTCCCACTTCTCATGTAGAGCACTCACCTGTTGTTGCTTTCCTGCTCACCACTGGCCCCTCCACATCCCCAAAGACAGGGTTGATGGTGACAGTGTACTCAGTGCCAGGCTGCAGCCCCTGGATCATATAGTAGCTGTAGGTATTGCTGAGGTTCACATCCTGGATGCTGCCCTCTGCAGAGGGAAATGATGTCTGAGCTCCCTTTGCTTAAGGCCAAGGAGAACCAACCTCCTTGGATGTCCCTGACTGGGAAAGCAGAGAGCAATCATGCAATCACTTGAGAACTACACAGTGTGAGAGTCTGAACATTTCAGCCCTTTGCCTTAAACAGGCACCAGCAACATCCTCAAACTGAAGAGTGTAGTGATATTAGTGCAAGAAGAAAGTATCTTGGTTGAGGAGCTAATGTGTGTCTGGATGGAAACAATCCACAGCCTCTTGGTACACCTCAGTGATCAACAGATCAAGGCAGCTCAGGGCTCTACAGGCCAAAAACAATAAACAAATGTCCACTTAAGGATCTGTGAACAGTCCTATTAGAGGGTCCACACTCTGCCCAGCCCTTGGATGATTCAGTGCTGGAGTGTCATCTTGCCTTCCCTCCAGGACAGGAGAACCAACTGGTGTCACAACAGACATTTTCTCTCTTCTGCATCCCTGCTGCAAACTAGAAGCTACTCAGCTAAACCTCTGGGCACGGCAGGAGAAGAGTTAAGACCCAATCCTTGGCCGGGGGACACCCCGATTCAGAGGGGCAGAGAGGTGAAGGCAGGAGTTGTGTTTTTGGGTGGGGAAGCTGCCATCTGCAGTATGGCCACTGGAGGGTGCCACGTCCCCATCTTCTGCACCTAAAGCGCCTTGAGCCCCATCCCCCTTCTCCCACCCCGCTCCATCCACCTCTCTGCCTTCATCTTTCTCTCTTCTCCCTCTTAGGAGTCGGAGAAGAAAAAACGACCCCCTCCGATTCTAGGAGTGCCAGCGCAGGAATGGGCAGAAGGTGCCTAGATCCCGGCATCACTGTATCTATAACGCTAAGTCCTGGGATGGGAAGGGATGGAGAGTGGGAGGAGGACCCCAGAGTAGCGAGACTGGGCTGTCCCTTAGGATTTTACTGTTTTTTGGGGGCAAACTGGTACCGGGTGAAAGAGTTGCTCAGAAAGAGTGAGGGCGACGAGCCCCTGCTGCTCCATCTGAGGATCTCCTGCACTGTCCCATCAAGAAGGGGAGTTCCCACTGCAAAGATGTGGCAGCCTGAGCAACCTGAGCTGGGACTGGGTAACCAGCTGAGTTTTGTGGTGCCCCATGATCGTTTCTGGAGAGACGTTCATTGCAAAGCAACAACAAAAGCATCCTTATATTCTCCCTGTTAAGATTTTTGTCTCCTGGTGACCTTTGGAGCTGTTCTCCAGCTATCCTCCGCCTCCCCTGGTGGGAGATGTCTCCTTATTCCCTACCTGAAGAAACTGAGCCAGAAAAGAGTGTTATTTATTCAAAGGCTGTGATGTAGCCCAGGTGTCCTGACATCCCATCTCATCTCTGAGCCACGGAAACATCCATCTCCCAAGGCCAGAATATGTCATCCAACCTGAATTTCTAACTTCTGCTCCCCCATGCCGGCAAGGAAAATATGTTTGGGTTCAGGACTGGGGGAGAAGCTCCAGCTGCAAATGCAGATCTGTCTTCAAACACCCGAATTTATCAAGGAATGAGGATATATTAGGGGTATGCCAGGTTTTAAGTGCTGCAGAGAAAAAGCTAGAGTCAGAGGCACTTCCAGTCTATAAGGTGGTAGTACCTGCCCTCCGCAAACAGAGGTCACCCCAGAGGCTGTGGATACAGATCCACACTGAGTACCTTACCAGCTTCTCTCCAGCTATTAACCCTTTCCCAGGCCACTCAGGTGCAGTAAATCCATCACTAATCCCATGTTAACAAGGCTGGATACTTGTTAGCTGCTTAATGCAGAGCCAGAGCAGGTATTTCTGCATCTGATTGCCACCAACACCCACAGCACAGCTCTCTGTTGCAAGCTCCTGACTTCTCCTCCTGAGCAGAAACCACCACCCACAGAATCCAGAAAACCCTGTTTGCCTCCAGCTTCTTGTTGCATGGCTGGACATAGAAGGTGTCAGTGCTCCCAACACCCTGGGGACCTCTCAGCTCCTGCCTCTCCAACTCCCTGCCCAATGATGAATGCACCCTGCCTTGTTGCATGCCCCTCTACCTGCTGATGTCCAAGTGAGTCTGTAGCCTGTTGCTCCCCGGACAGGGCTCCACCTTGCCTGGAGTGTGTCAGTGGTTTGGTTCTGCAGCAAGATGCTTTTCACAGGCAGGAGCTTCACTGGAAGGAGGACAAGGTAAAAAAATCTCAGAGTAGCCATCTGCTAGTGGAGGATTTCACAGAGTCATAGAACTGTTGAAGCCCCAAGAGACCTCTGAGATGTTCACATCCAACCGCTTAGCTAGAGCTCACAATCCCACCACTACCACTAAACCACATCCCTCAGCACCACATTCACACATCTTTTAAATACCTTCAGGGATGGTGACTCAACCACCTCTCTGGGCAGCCTCTTCCAATGCTTGAGAACCATTTCAGTGAAGACATTTCTCCTAATATCCGATCTAAATCTCCCCTGGCACAACACAAGACCATTTTCTCTTGCTCTGTCACTTGTTCCATGGGAGAATTGACCAAGCCCCACCTGGCTTCGGCCTCCTTTGAGGTAGTTATAGAGCACAGTGAGGTCTCCCCTCAGCCTCCTCTCTGAAATCTAAAGAACCTCAGTTCCCTCAGACTTTCCTCATAAGAGTTGAGCTCAAGGCACTTCACTAGCTCAGCTGCCCTTCTGTGGATATGCTCCAGCACCTCAATGTGCTTCTTCGAATGAGGGCCCCAAAACTGAACCCAGAATTTGGGGTGTGGCCTCACCAGTGCTGAGTAAAAGGGGACAATCACATCCCTAGACCTGGCCACATTATTACTGATCCAATCCGGGATGCCATTGGACTTCTTGGCCACCTGAGCACACTGGTGACTCATATACACAGTTTTCCTCCTTACATTGCTGTTCCTCCAGCCTGTCTGTCTACCAGAAGAGGGATTTCCAAGGGCTCCTGCACTACCTGACAGGTTGAAGGTACATAACAAAAGCAGTGGTGGAAACAACCAAGTCTGTAGCTGTTGCTTTCCAGTACCAATGCCTCTAATGCACGAACCTCACTTGCTTTACGCAGTGTGAGTACAAAACAGGAGGGCAAGCAAGCCTCTGGCAGATCTCCCAAGTGACATGATGGCATTAGAGGATGTTCAGGTCATGGGAGAAGATCAGGATCATAGAATCAGTCAGGGTTGGAAGGGACCGCAAGGATCATCTAGTTCCAACCCCCCTGCCATGCCCAGGGACTCCCTACCCTAGATCAGGCTGCCCACAGCCTCATCCAGCTTGGCTGCAAACACCTCCAGGGATGTGGCCCCAACCACCTCCCTGGGTAACCCATTCCAGGCTCTCACCACTCTCATGCTGAACAACTTCCTCCTCACATGCAGTTTGAATCTGCCCACCTCCAGCTTTGCTCCATTCCCCCTAGTCCTGTCTCTACCTGATAGCCTAAAAAGTCCCTCCCCAGCTTTTCTGTAGGCCCCCTTCAGATCCTGGAAGGCCACAATAAGGTCACCTGGAAGCCTCCACTTCTCCAAACTGAACAGCCAGGACCTGTTGAACCCTATACATGTAGCTGTGCTGTGCTTAACAGCAAAGGATGTGGATGCAGCACTCAGGGCAAGAAGGGATCAGTCAAAGAGTCAAACCTCTTACATGTTCTCCCCACAGCAGCCACAGGCTGGCTTGGCCCCTGGGGGTACACTGCATAGATGCTGATGCTATATTCTCTGTCCTCCTGCAGGTTATTCAGCACGTGGGAGGAGACATCACCTGCTAGAATCTGCTCGTAGGTCGTTCCTGGTTTGTTGGCTGCAAAATCAAGGAGAGTGGTGGTGAAGCCTTCCCACTGCCTAAGGTCTACATGCCATGGTGACATCTTCACAACATGGTGAAAAGCTTTCACAAGAGCTGGTTCAAGTGCACGGTTGAAGCCTCCCAGCCCTTGTGATGTTGCTCAGAATTATGCCTGTAACTAAGGCTTGACTTATCCACGTTGCCCCATCTCTCCAGACTGCAAAGAGGTGAGCATGAGCCATGCTGGGGGCTTGAACCCACCCCACAATCACACCAAAGCAGGCCCTTGAGTATGAAGAGCATTCATGATAGGTGCACTGTGACAGTGCAAATAGGTAGAAGCACCATTCACAGCACCATCCTCACCTTGTCCTTCAAAAGGAAGCCCTTCAAAGGACTCTTCTCCCCCATCCCTGGGAGACATTCAAGATTAGGTTTAATTGGTCTCAGAGCAACCTAGTCTAGCTGGGGATGTTCCTGCATACTGCAGGGGAGTTGGGCTAGATGACCTTGTAAAAATGCATCCCAACCCAATGCATTCTATGATTCTATGCTCCTGGAGGAGCCACACTGTCTGGAAGAGGCTAACATGGTTCCCTTCCAGAGTAATGCCAGGAGCTCCCTGCTGCATTGTTCCTTGCACAAAAGGGCACCTTTCTTGTCCTTGGATCGTTGCTCTTTTTATAGCAAACTTCAAGACAAATTAATCAAATCTGAACTCACCTCTGGGGATGTAGACCTTGTAGCCCTCCAGCTTACCCAGTGGAGGTGTCCAAGCCACCTTCAGGCTAAAAAGTCCTTCTTCTATCACACGGAAATTGGTGACTGGAGGCAGAGGTGCTTTGGGGGTGCAAAAATATTGCAGCAGTTGAGGTGTAGATAAAGTGCAATGGCAAAGAGCCTCTGAAGAATCCTTCATCTTCAAGGACACGGAGGTGAGCAGCACCAGTTCTTTTCAAAAGCCACCACCCCTCCACCTCTACCAAACCCTTGCCTGCTTGTAAAGTGGGCTAAACCCCTCCCGTGGACAAGTGCTCATGGGTTGCCTCTTTGAATGGTGTTGGGAACTGTTAGAGATGTACCCACAAGGCATTTCCTCCCGAGCACCACAGTGGTTTCATGCAGGCTGAGCAAGGACACATGAATCAAATGCTCCTTGCACCCATGAATGAAACTCCTACAAAGAGGAGCCCCTTTTGATCCAGCCAGCCATGGCAGACAGATTTATGGCTCCTGCCTCTGGCTTTGTGTTGGGTATAATAAGAAGAGATCAAATGACTTTGTTTCCACCCATAAAGCCATTCCATCTTATTCCTGGCAAGAAGCTATGACTCAACCTTATTGAGGCACTTTATTCATTCATCCTGTCAGAGATCTTCCCTCAAGAAGGCAAACGATGTAAGACATTGCAGGAGGTGAGTGAAGAAAGGAAAGGTAAAGAAGAAAGGAACAATGCTCTTCAAAAGCCCTTGGGCAAAGCAGACTTGGCACCTCATGCCAGAGGGAGGGGAGCAGGATTAGTGCACCCCTTAAACTCTTGGGAATCCTTAAAGCAGAGCAGAGACTTCTGGGACAAAACCTGCCCCATCCATCACATCTGTCCCAGTGTCTTCCACTCCAGCTCACTCCCAAGAGTGATCTTTCTCCTCTCTTTCCCATAACCTCATCATTACACCCAGCTATGTGCCAGCAAAGGAATTTGGCATGGCTGATGGCAATCCATGGAATAGTTTATGTTGTAAAAGACCTTTGAGATCTTTGGGTCCAACCATTATCTAACTCTACCAAGCCTGGTGCTGTGGCACTCAGCAGTATGGTTTAGTGGTGCACTTGGTAGAGTAGGGTTAATGGTTGTACATGATGATCTCAAGGATCTTTTCCAACCTGAATGATTCTATAACTCTCTGACCTTTGTGTCTTTTAAGCACCTCCAGGAATGGGAATTCAACTGCCTCCATGGGAAACTTGTTCCACTGTTTGAGAACCTTTTCCAGGGAAGAACTTTCCTCTAACATCCAACCAAAACCTCCCCTGTTGCAACCTAAGGCTGTTTCCTCTTGTCCTATCACTTGTAACCAGAGACAAAAGCTCCCACCTAGCTCCAGATTCTAACAGGGTGTTGTAAAGAGCAAAATGATCTCTTTTCAGTGTCCTTTTCTCCAGGCTTAACAACCCCAATTCCCTCAGCTACGCTTCACAAGACCTCTCTCCACAAAACTCAAGTCTGTGTTTCTCAGCCAGTACTCTTCAAAAGCTTTCTCATCTCAGATACATGAATGCTACATGAACTGAACCCAGGACTGGATTCATTAAGCCTTGCTGGTTGTTACATCAGATGATGTGAGCTGCCTAGTACCACAGAATCATAGAATCAGTCAGGGTTGGAAGGGACCACAAGGATCAGCTAGTCCCAACCCCCCTGCCATGCCCAGGGAATCCCTACCCTAGATCAGGCTGCCCACAGTCTCATCCACCCTGGCCTGAAACACCTCCAGGGATGGGGCCCAAACCACCTCCCTGGGCAACCCATTCCAGGCTCTCACCACTGTCATGCTGAAGAACTTCCTCCTCACATCCAATCTGAATCTCCCCACCTCCAGCTTTGCTCCATTCCCCCTAGTCCTGTCACTCCCTCGTAGACTAAAAAGTCCTTCCCTAGCTGTTTTGTAGGCCCCCTTCAGATACTGGAAAGCCACAATAAGGTCACCTGGGAGCCTCCTCTTCTCCAGACTGAGCAGCCCCAACTCTTTCAGTCTGTCCTCATAAGGAGGACTGACCTCTGCTTTCCAGTGGGTTAACCACGTGGATTACAATCTCAGTCCTGCACCCCAAACCGTAGGTCTTTGCACAGAGGTTCCTCCTACCCTTTCCTATCTCTCCATCCCTCACTCCTCACATGTATGTTTTTGGCTTTGATTTAGGATTTTTGTTGTTGTTGTTTTGGTTGGTGTTTTGTTTGTTTGTTTCTTGGGTTTTTTCCCCTGTTCCCACACAGACAAAGTACACACAGGGATGATTGCAGAAAGAGACACTCACTTGTTTTCCCCTTGACAGTTGCTGATTCCCCAAGGGTATCTGCATAGATGGCCCTCACTTTGAAGACATACTTGGTGTTGGGTTTCAGATCAGTCACCAGCAGGGTATTTTTGTCACCATCCACCACAATCTGTTACACAGTGGGACAAAGGACACTGTTACACCTCATGGCAGTAGAAGACCCCCATGTTTGCATCAGGCTAGGAGTAGAAGGTTCCACATCTGATGCATCTGGCTTCCATGAGCAGAAACCTCTTAAACGCTTCATGATCCACAGCATCACAGTGTGGTAGGGTTTGGAAGGGACCTCTGGAGATCCGATCCAAACCCCTGCCAAGACAGGTTTACCTAAAGAAGGTCACACAGCAATACATCCAGGAGAGTTTTCAGTGCCTCTCTGGGCAGCCTGTTCCAGTGCCCTGTCACCCTTTAGGTTAAAGAAGTTTCTCCCTATGCTGAGATGGAATGTCTTATGTTCAAGCTGTCCCATCAAAACATGAAGAGGAACTTCTTTAATGGCAGCCATCAAATGACATCTGGGTTCACACTGAACCACACTGAGAGCACTGCCAGGGGTGGGTTTCATGGGATGGCCCAGAAAAACCTCCATGAAAACACAAGCATGTACAAGATGAGGCCATAGAATCATAGAATGGTTTAAGTTGGGAGGGACCTCAAAGATCATCCAGTTCCAAACCCCTGCCATAGGCAGGGACACCTCCCACTAGAACAGGTAGCTCAAGCCTGGTCTTGAACAGGGAGGGAACAGCCACAACCTCCTTGGGCAACCCATTCCAGTGTTTCACCACCCTCAAGCTCCAAGCCTCTTGAAGAAGGTGAAGGAAAAGCAACCATCTTTGACAAAGAAAGTTTCTACCAAGATGGAGATTCCAAAGTAACCTGAAGGCAAGAGAGGTGCAGAGAACTTCTCTGTCGCCACTGTGCTCTTATGAGATTCTGAAGCAGCCAAGGATGATCATTCTTCTTAAATACAAGCTTAATAATTAATACCATTAATAATCTTAGCCTTAATAATTGATGATTTCATAGCTTTGTTCCATTATTAGAAATCAATGCTTTCAGGCATCCAATTTCTACCCTTCAGTCTTGCTCTTGAACTCTATGCAGCGATCAAGCAGATTCCAAGTGAGTCCTGGCGCACATGGCGGAATCCACAAAGGACATGACAAATCCAGTGCCAAAACACACAGAGAACTCTCCTCAGCCTGGAGAAGAGAAGGCTTCCAGGAGACCTTATAGTAACCTTCCAGTATCTGAAGGGGGCCTACAGGAGGGCTGGGAAGGGACTATTCACAAAGTTTTGTAATGACAGAAAGAGGGGGAATGGGTTCAAACTGGCAGAGGGGAGATTTGAAGGGGATGTTAGGAGGAAGTTCTTCACAGTGAGGGTGGTGAGACACTGGCACAGGTTGCCCAGGGAGGTTGTGGCTGCTCCCTCCCTGGATGTGTTCAAGGCCAGGCTGGATGAGGTCTTGAGCGTCCTGTTCTAGTGGGAGGTGTCCCTGCCTATGGCAGGGGGTTGGAACTGGATGATCTTTGAGGTTTCCTCCAACCTAAACCATTCTATGTAAGATGAACAATTTTGGCAGCAAGAACGGGGGAAAGCTGGATGGGCTTATTTGAGGGGTGGTATCATGGAGGAAAGGAGAGGAATTTTGCTTCTCATTGACCTTTCCTCATCCATCCCAATGGGATATCATGCCGTGTTCTTTTTCCACCTGTCATCACTCCCAGAAACTCCATCTCAGCACAACAGCAATGACCAAATTAGCATGAGCAATCAACACATCTGCAAATCTATCTACAGTCCTTCATTTCAAGTTTCAGGAATTTATGCCAATGCACTAGGCTAAGTGGGATGGTTGAGGCACACAGTCCTAGCCAGAAAATCATAGAATCATAGAATGGTTTAGGTTGGAAGAGACCTCAAAGATCATCCAGTTCCAAGCCCCCTGTGCCATAGGCAGGGACACCTCCCACTAGATCAGGTCGCTCAAGACCTCATCCAGCCTGGCCTTGAACACATCCAGGGAGGGAGAAGCTACAACCTCCCTGGGCAACCTGTGCCAGTGTCTCACCACCCTCACTGTGAAGAACTTCCTCCTAACATCCTGTTTAAATCTCCCCTCTGCCAGTTTGAATCCATTCCCCCTCGTCCTGTAATTACAAGACCTTGTGAACAGTCCCTCCCCAGCCCTCCTGTAGGCCCCTTTCAGATACTGGTAGGTTGCTATAAGGTCTCCCCTAAGCCTTCTCTTCTCCAGGCTGCAGAGCCTCAACTCCCTCAGCCTGTCCTCATAGCACAGCTGCTGCAGCCCTCTGATCATCTTTGTGGCCCTCCTCTGGACTCTCTCCAACAGTTCCATGTCCTTCCTGTGCTGGGGGCTCCAGAACTGCACACAGTACTCTAGGTGGGGTCTGACAAGAGCAGAGTAAAGGGGGAGAATCCCCTCCCTTGCCCTGCTGGTAATGCCTCTCTTAATGCAGCCCAGGACACGGCTGGCTGGCTGAGCCACGTGTGCACACTGCAGGCTCATGTTGAGCTTCTCATGGAATGGTTTGTGTTGGAAGTGACCTTTAAAGGTCATCTAGTCCAAAGCTTCTGCAACCAGCAGGGATATCTTCAACTAGAGCAGGTTTCTCAGTGCCTCAAATCAACCTGACTTGGAATGGTTCTGGGCTGGGACATTTACCACCTCTCTGGGCAGCCTAGACCAAGGTTCCATCTTCAATGGAAGGGAAATCTTCCTTGTATCTAGTCTGAATCTTCCTCACAGGATCACAGGTTGTCAGGGGTTGGAAGGGACCCAAAGAGATCATCAAGTCCAACCCCCCCTGCCAGAGCAGGACCATAATCAAGCTCAGGTCACAGAAGAATGGATTGAGATCAGCCTTAAAGTCTTCAAAGAAGACTCCACAGCCTCTCTGGGGAGCCTGTTCCTGTGTTCTCTGACCCTTACAGTAAAGAAGTTTCCCCTTGTGTTGAGGTGGAACCTCCTGTGCTGCAACATACACCCACTGCTCCTTGTCCTATCAGAGGGAGCAAGTGAGCAGAGCCTGTTTGTCTTCCGTGTCCCTCCCCCCACATTCCTGACCCCCACCCCTCAAATATTTATAAACATTTATTAAATCCCCTCTCAGTCTTCTCTTCTTCAGACTATGCTGCTCCAGGTCCCTCAGCCTCTCCTCATCAGGTAGTGCTCCAGTCCCCTAATCATCCTCACAGCCCTCTGCTGGAGTCTGTCCAACAGATCCCTGTCCCTGTTAAACTGAGGAGCCCTCTTTTAGTTTAAACCCATCACCTCTTGTACTGTCACAACAGGCCATCTTTCTGGTCATCCTCTTTAAGCACTGAAAGGACACACGAAGGCTTCCTCAACCAAGCTGTGCCATCAGCAGCCTCAGAAGAGGCCCAATTCCTAAGCCAGGATCTGAAACTTTTGTTCTGCAAAACGAGGATGAAACTCTACCTGCTGCTGGTCCTCTGAATCTGGTTGTCCTGAAGGCAGCAAAGGATGGAGGTGGACGTGGTAGCCTGTCACCCTCCCTGTAGCTGGCATCCATGTGACTCTCAGAGAGCTGTGGCTTTGCTCACTGACATACAAATCCCAGGGCCTGATGATCTTCTCAGCTGCAAAAAAGATAAAGGAAAGGTCTTTGGTTTGGACTGTGGTGGCACCAGAGCTAGACATGTGCTGGCTTCTCCAGCACATGATGGAGTTCGCTTACTTAATGCAGGGCAAGCCTTGGGTACAGAGGGTGTTCACTCAGACAGAAAGAGCTCGAGAACCTGGGACCTGTTTCCAGGTCAGAGGCACTCAAGCAAGTTTCCTTTTGGCAGACTGCCTGGCAGCATGGGAAGGGAAAATGAAACTTGCTCTGGCTACAGTTCCCCTGTGAGCATCTGCTTAATCCACAGGACATCAGCTCCTTCCCTCTCCAGCACCTTCTCCTTGCTGTCACCAGAGAATAGAATTGCAGAATGGTTTGGGTTGTAAGGGACCTCCCAGGATCATCTAGTCCAACTGCCTTGCAGTCAGCAGGGACATTTGCAACTAGAGCAGGTTGCTCAGAGCCACAACCAACCTGACTGAGAATGGTTTCCACAGATGGGGCTATTACCACCTCTCTGGACAGCTTAGGACAGTCTCACCACACTCAGTTAAAAAAAAAAAATAACCTTGCTTCTGTCTAGTCTGCATCTCCCTCTTTTAGTTTACAAACCACCACCCCTTGTCCTGTCACAACAGGCTCTGCTAAAAAGTCTGTCCCTAGCATTGTGATGGTTCCATTTATGTCCTGAAAGGCCACCAGAAGGTCTCTCTTGAGCCTTCTCCAGGCTGAACAGTCCCAATTGTCTCATCCTGGCCTCACAGCTGAGGGCTTCCAACCCTCTCATAATTGTCATGGCCTTCTCTGCCCCTGCTCCAACAGGTCTATGTTTGTCCTGTGCTGAGGACTCCAAGTGGAGTCTCAACAAGGAGGAAACAGAGGGGCAGAATCAGCTCTGGCCAGAAAGCCTGAACTCTGCATGAAAGATCACAAGTAGCCCTGAAGTGCTACAGAACCACAGAGAATGCAAAATAAAAATAAAGTCCTGATAATTTGGATGATGATCTCCTTTAAGTCATCTCCTCAGGAACTTGTGTGCCAAAAAAGGGGCAGGAATTGATTGCCAGCACCTCTGGATTTTGCTGCATCCTCACTATTTTTTTGGGGAGAGATCCACCTTTCTCCTGAAATCTTTTGGGCTGCACTTTGTAACTTCTGCAAGGAATGAAGCTCTTGACACCTTGAGATGTGCTCCCACAGTTCACCAGGAGAGGTCTATTGTGGAAGCCCCCAAAGGGCAGAAATGCTGGTCCAGCCCATTGCTGCTCCTTTTGTTTGAGCCAGCAGCAAGACTTTCAGGATTCCAATATCACAGAATGATAGAATCAGTCAGGGTTGGAAGGGACCACTAGGATCACCTAGTTCCAACCTCCATGCCATGAGCAAGGACACCTCACACTAAATCAGGCAGCCTAGAGCCTCATCCAGCCTGGCCTTAAACACCTCCAGGGATGGGGTTTCCACCACCTCCCTGGGCAACCCATTCCAGGGTCTTACCACCCTCAGACAGGTGCAGACACAAGCAAAATACACAGGACCGTTGAACTCAAGCAATGAATGCTCCATGAGCCCATTGCTCCTCTAGGGTCATCCAATCCCTAAAGCTCCCTTGTGATAAATCATAGAATCATAGAATGTCAGAGTGTGCTGCTTTGAACTAATTGGAGGATTTGAATGAGAAATTAGACTATAGGCTGAGAAAGGAAAACACTGATGGTGCTACTTCACTCATAGCTTTACTGAGAAAGAAAAAGAAAATGTTTTAAGAGTTGTAATCCAATCATAGATAACAGAGACTTCTTCAGACCGCTTTGGGCTGTGGCTGCTCTTTTGCATGGCTCTTTCTCTCTGCCTTTCCTAGCTGGGTCTGAATAATTTCACTAACTTCTTTCCTGCTGCTATTCCCCCCTGGCTGATCTACCTTTGCTTATCTGCTACATGAAACAGATGGTGAGATAAGATTGGGGAAAGGGGGAAGGTGGTAGGGGTGGTTGGTTACCTCTCTTAGGGATTTTGATCTCTGGGAGGGCTGTGGTGTTTCTGTATTACCTTTTTACTGTATATATCTGTAAATATCTGTTATACATTGTAAATATCTGCTTGTATATTGTGCATAGCTGTAAATATAAAGCATCATTTATTAACTTCCAGCCGACTGAATCCTAGCTTGAGTTATTTCAAAGTGTGTGTGGGGGGGGAGGGAACTCCCAAACCTCCACACAGAGGCTGGAAGGAACCTCCAAAGATCATCTGGTCCAATGTGCTGGTTTGAACTAATTGGAGGATTTGAATGAGAAATTAGACTATAGGCTGAGAGGAAAGCACAGATGATGCTACTTCATCATAGCTTTACTGAGAAAGGGAAAAAAAATGTTTAAAAGTTGTAACCCAAACATAGATTAAGTCAGACGAGTCAGATGGTTTCAGACTGCTCCGGGCTGTGGCTGCTCCTGCATGGCTTTCTCCTTTTGTAGCTGAATCTGAATAATTCCACTAACTTCTTTCCTGCTGCTAATCCCCCTGATCCATCTACCTTTGCTTATCTGCTACATGAAACAAATGGTGAGATAAGATTGGGGAAAGGGGGAAGGTGGTAGGGGTGGTTGGTTACCCCTCTTAGGGATTTTGATCTCTGGGAGGGCTGTGGTGTTTCTGTATTACCTTTTCACTGTATATATCTGTAAATATCTGTTATACATTGTAAATATCTGCTTGTATATTGTGCATAGCTGTAAATATAAAGCTTCATTTATTAACTTCCAGCTGACAGAGTCCTAGCCTGAGTTATTTCAAAGTGGGGCAGGTAACTCCCAAACCTCCACACAGAGGTTGGAAGGAACCTACAAAGATCCCCTGCCAAAGCAGGATCACCTAGAGCAGATCACACTGGAACGCATCCAGACAGGGGATGTGGAAAGTCAATCTCCACAGTGTGGCTGAAAAGGGCTGGTTTGAGCAGGTGGAAAGAAGGGTAAAGGGAGAGTCATGATGCACCTTGCACAGTGTGCTTGACGGGCCGTGGTGGCTCCGAGGCAGTGAAGCAGAGTCTTCGAGAGAGCTTGGAGGCTATGTTGTGGAGCAGGTGGAAATCTTCAACATAAAGCACGTGCTCTGCAGTGGGCTCTGAAGCTATTTTGTTCAGTTCGTTCTTGTCAGCATCCTTAATTCCTAGGAGGAGAAAAGAAGGGGAAAGAAGGACATGAAGCACAACCTGTAGGGCAGGATGGGCATTGTCAAGGGTTGTCAAGAGCAAGCGGGAGCAATGTGCTGGCCTTTGAGCTTTATGTTGTGCTTTGAGTCATGCTGCTCAGGTTGAATGATGAAGCAAGAAACGGAGACTCAAGATGGATGTGGTAACACAGAGGATGCCATTAAGGAAAAGAGGTCAAAGCTCTCCAGTGGTACGTCAGAGATTGGCCCAAGGGATGCTAATGGGTCAAGAGGTAGAAAGCTCTTGGGTGGGGACCGAAAAGGAGCTGGGCAGGATCTGGCCTCATCCTTCCTTTTGGATATAGAGATCTTTTTGCCCTTCTGATGGATGAGCAGACAACAGGACTTTGGGAGTCTGTGTGCAAAGGGAAGAGTTTTCCTGTGGTTGAATTAAAAAGAAAGGTAGGGGGAAACAAACCCAGACAAAGCAACTCTCCCTTAATTTTCATCTCACTTTGGTCCAAATCAAATTGGTTGCTTTCTACAATGAAACACCACTCCTAACCCCTCCTTCTCCCATGAAATTTTTAGGAAAGGGAAGGATTTGACTTGTTACAATTGTCTGGGTTTAGCTCTTGGGGGCAGGGTGATGGTAGAAACTTTTTTCTTGCTCCCAGAATTGTTCTGATGGATGTTTTTTAATGTAGCTGAATTGGTCTCTGAACCCCATTAAGAGAAACCTTCGAAAGTAGAGGAACATTTCATTTCTGAAAATGTCACATCAAAATGTTTTGGCTTTTCTGGAAGTATTTATTGAACTCCTCCTGAATTCACAAGCAGTTCTGACAGATGCAGAACCACAGATTTCCACGGAATAAATCAGCTATCGACAACAAAACCCACCCAAGCACAGCACAGATGTGAGTTCTCTGGACTTGCTCTGCTTGCTAAGCCTGGGGATGGGTGCTGCTTTTGGAGGAGAGGACAGGCATGCAGCCAAGCATCTCCCCCTTTGTGTAGCTGGTGTGTTGGTGGACAGATGCTGCTTGCATGTTAGCATTGTCCATACGTACCTACAGCAAACACTGTCACTCCCCTATCCTGCAGGGCCTGGGCTTCTTCTTCAACTGAGTCATTGGATTTCCCATCTGTGATCAAAACAACTACCTGCAAGAATGAGTACAAGAGCCAGAGAATGAAAGGGCTGAACATGAGGAGATCACAGAGACAATTGTAGCATTTTCACACTGACAAGTCAGACCTTGGTTGAAGTCCATTGCTCTGTTTTTTTACTAACAGAGTGGTCAGGCATTGGAACAGGATGGCCAGGGAAGTGGTGGAGTCACCATCCCTGGAGATGGCAAAGAAAACCTCCACCCAACAAGTAGATGTGGCACTTTGGGACATCATCTAGTGCTCATGTGGAGTCATTGAGTAGGTCCAACCAGGTCCAACCTTGGTGACCTTAGAGGTCTTTTCCAACCTTAACGATTCTATGATTCAATGATAAAGAGATGGGCAGTTGAGAATAAAACCTTCCATAACCCACACCTCTAGGGCAAGCCCAGTGAAATCAGCTTTCATGAATGTGTCCTGGGAAGAAATGGAACACAGAATTGTAGAATGATTTTGGTTGGAAAAGACCACTTGGAGTACTATGTGCAGTTATGGAAACCCCAAAACAAGAAGGACATGGATCTGTTGAAGCCAGTCCAGAGGAGGACCACAAAGATGCTCAGAGGGCTGCAGCACCTCTGCTGAGGACAGGCTGAGAGAATTGGGGCTTTTCAGCCTGAAGAAGAGAAGGCTTCCAGGAGACCTTCCAGTATCTGAAGGGGGCCTACAGGAAGGCTGGGGAGGGACTATTCACAAAGTCTTGTAATGATAGGACGAGGGGGAATGGGTTCAAACTGGCAGAGGGGAGATTTAAATGGGATGTTAGGAGACAGTTCTTCACAGTGAGGGTGGTGAGACACTGGAACAGGTTGCCCAAGGAGGTTGTGTCTGCTCCCTCCGTGGATGTGTTCAAGGCAAGGTTGGATGAGGTCTTGAGCGACCTGATCTAGTGGGAGGTGTCCCTGCCTATGGCACAGGGGGGTTGGAACTGGATGATCTTTGAGGTCTCTTCCAACCTAAACCATTCTATGATTCTATGATTGAATCTAAACATTATCTAACTCTACCATAATAGGTTGCCCAGAGAGATGGTAAAGGCCTCATGTCTGGAAACTTTCAAGGTCAGGCTGGATAGGACTTTGAGCAGCCTGAACTAGCTGAAGCTCGCTGAAGTGGGGTTGGACTCAGAGAAATAAAATCCGAATGGCTCATTCATGCCTTCAGGTAGAAGAAACTGGAGGGCTGACCCCTACTGAAGATGACACCAGGGAGATGATCACAGAAGGTGGCTTACCTTTGCTGCATTCTCTCTCAGGACTTCCAGACGAGACATGGCACGGGCAGCAAACGCCAGGGCTGACCCTGTTTTTAAGACACTGCCTTTGAAGGAGAGATCCTGAATTGCCACCAACATCTCTTCAATGGTCACATAGTCTGTGAGCTCAATACTCATCCTGGAAACAAGAAATAGAATCATAGAATCAGTCAGGGCTGGAAGAGATCACAAGGATCATCTAGTTTCAACCCCCCTGCCATGCCTAGGGATGTCCTACCCTAGATTAGGCTGGACAGAGCCTCATCCAGCCTGGCTGCAAACACCTCCAGGGAAGTGGCCTCAACCACCTCCCTGGGCAACCCATTTCTCCCTAGGCAACCCTGAACCCTATCCAAGAGATCAATGTCCTTCCCGTGTTGGGGGCTCCAGAGCTTATAGGTTTCACTTATAGATACTTAGAATCATAGAATCAGGTAGGATTGGAAGGGACCACAAGGACCATCTACTTCCGAACCACCCTAGATTAGGCTGGCCACAGCCTCATCCAGCCTGGCTGCAAACACCTCCAGGGATGGGGCCCCAACCACCTCTCTGGGCAACCCATTCCAGGCTCTCACCACTCTCATGGTGAAGAACTTTCTCCTCATATCCAGTCTGAATCTCCCCACTTCCAGCTTTGCTCCATTGCCCCTAGTCCTGTCACTACCTGATAGCCTAAAAAGTCCCTCCCCAGCTTTTTTGTAGGCCCCCTTCAGATACTGGAAGGCCACAAGAAGGTCAGCTGTGAGCCTCCTCTTCTCCAAACTCAACAGCCCCAACTCTTTCAGTCTTTCCTCATAGGAAAGGTGCTCCTATTGGGGGCATAAGGAGCAAGAAAAGACTGCTATGATAACAAAGATACATTGGTAACAGTAAGAACTAGCAGATGGGCACACTAGGCTTACATGTAGCTAAGAAATTCTCCCTTTTATCAGTGACATGGGAGTCTAGAGTGTGAGACCTTGGTCAGGAAGTCCAGGGTATGAGCCTCAGTGTCTTGGTAGCATCCAGCAGTATCTAAAAGTGGATGCTGGGGCATTTCTTGTAGCTATGTTAAATATCAGCCTCCTGTGAGAGCCTGAAATCAGCTCTCCCTTGTTCAAGCCAACAAAGATAAGGATTGCCTTGTTTCCTTCCCAAACTCAGACAATGTTCCTGGCCAAATGATGTATGGCCTGGTATCAGCTGGCCTGGTATCAGCTACCCCAAAGAGAAAAGACTTATGTGTACTCAGGGTATGAAGAGGTAAGTGGCACAGGGAGGGGGCAGAGGACCTCCCCGGTGCTGCTGCCGGACCCCTGCTAATGCATTAGAACACACAGGAGGAATCTCTGGGGAGCTGCCCTGGGACATTGATAAGACTGGGAAAAAAAATGTATAAAAGACCTGGGAAGTGCCTGCCAGGGGAGAAGAACTCAAGGGACAACATCCCCAACCTGGCAGAACAACTCCAGGAGAAGAACTCCTGATGAATGCTAAGGAACACCCCCGGACCACACACACCTCTCTCTCTCTCACCCCCCATCTCTGGCTGATGGCAATGTAATCCCTGTTCTTCTTCCTAGAATCATAGAATCAGGGTTGGAAGGGACCACAAGGATCATCTAGTTCCAACCCCCCTGCCATGTCCAGGGACACCCTACCCTAGGCTGCCCACAGCCTCATCCAGCCTGGCCTTAAGCAACTCCAGGGATGTGGCCCCAACCACCTCCCTGGGCAACCCATTCCAGGCTCTCACCACTCTCGTACTGAAGAACTTCCTTCCCTGTTCCTTTTTTCTCTTCATTTCTCCATTGTTCCCTCCCTCTCCCTCCCTCTGCTTTGTTCAACTTTATCTCTTAATAAATAGTTGTGTGGTGATATCTGGTCTCGCTGGCACCTTAATTTCACAGCACAGAAATCTATAAGAACAGGTCTTGCTCCTCTGGACAGAGATATTGTTAATCTCTGCCCTCCAGACCCTGACACCTCCCTTGGTAGAATACAACTCTGAAAGAGTTTCCTGTGGCCACTCTGCTGACGCTGCTGGCAGGTGAACTCTTGCTCTGCTCTTGCAAGTGGTCAGCAGAGGAGAAAAGAGCTATTCAGTCATGGAGACATGGTTGTCCATTTAGAGCCACAGGGCTATAGAAACACAGATGCTGGTGGTAGAGGACAGAGTGACCCACCTTGGTTTCTCCTCGTAGAGTGCCACAGCCAGCTGGATGCCTCCTTTGCCCATCGCCACGTTCTCAAAGGAACGAACCATGCTGCTGATGAAGTCCTTGAGCAGCTGAGATCTCTCTCTTCCTGAGCCCTGGGACTGTCCCACGAGGAATAAAACATCAGCCACCTCTGCCATCCTGCATGCTGAAAGAGAAGGGCAAGGGAGGGTCATCCCACACCATGCACCTGGAGTACTGTGTGCAGTTCTGGATTCCCCAAAACAAGAAGGACATGGAACTGTTGGAGCCAGTCCAGAGGAGGGCCATGGAGATGCTGAGAGGGCTGCAGCAGCTCTGCTATGAGGACAGGCTGAGAGAGTTGGGGTTTTTCTGCCTGGAGAAGAGAAGGCTTCGAGCAGACCTTATAGTAGCCTTCCAATATCTGAAGGGGGCCTACAGGAGGGCTGGGGAGGGACTATTCACAAGGTCTTGTAATGACAGGATGAGGGTGAATGGGTTCAAACTGGCAGAGGGGAGATTTGAACGGGATGTTAGGAGGAAGTTCTTCACAGTGAGGGTGGTGAGACACTGGAACAGGTTGCCCAGGGAGGTTGTGGCTGCTCCCTCCCTGGATGTGTTCAAGGCCAGGTTGGATGAGGCCTTGAGTGACCTGTTCTAGTGGGAGGTGTCCCTGCCTATGGCAGGGGGTTGGAACTGGATGAGCTTTGAGGTCCTTTCTGGCCTAAACCATTCTATGATTCTATGCAATGAGCCTGCCAGGAGATAAACCCCTCTAAGTCAAGTGAACCCCCGGGATAATGCAGCTAAGGAAGAGAGTCCATGCTCAGGCCCAATGAGGTGGTTGACCTTGGGCTTATCAGGGAAACAGGCTGCTTTGTTCTCATCAATTTCCTCCTAATTCCCCGTTTTGTGTCACATGAAGTGCAAACACTGAGATCTAGATGCATCAAGCTGGAATCAAGGGGATGCATGAAAGTTTCAGTGGGTAGAGGCAGACATGGACAGCTGAGTCACATCAACTAGGAACATGTCTTAAAATCACAGAACAATTTGGGTTGGAAGGGATCTTAAAGATCATCTAGTTCCAACTCCCTTGTCATGGGCATGAACATTTTCCACTAGACCACGTTGCTCAAGGCCTCATCCAATCTGGCCTCGAACACCTCCAGGAAGGGGGCATCCATGATGTGCTGGTTTGAACTAATTGGAGAATTTGAGTGAGAAATTAGACTATTGGCTGAGAGAGGAAAACACAGGATGTCACTGCACCCAGAGCTTTACTGAGAAAGAAAAAAAAATTGTTTTAAAAAAGTGTAACCCAAACATAGACAGTCAGATGGTTTCAGACCTTGCTGGGCTGTGGCTGCTTCTCTTACATGGTTCCTTTTTCTCTGTCTTTTGTAGCTGATTCTTAATAGTTCTACTAACTTCTTTCCTACTGTTTATCCCTCTGGCTGATCTACCTCAGCTTATCTGCAGCATCAACAGGTGGTGAGATAAGATTGGGGAAGGGGGGAAAGGTGGTAGGGGGTGGTTGGTTACTCCTCTCTTGGGGATTTTGGTCTCTGGGAGGGCTGTGGTGTTTCTGTATTACCTTTTCACTGTATATATCTGTAAATATCTGTTACACATTGTAAATATTTGCTTGTATATTGTGCACTGCTGTAAATACAAAGCTTCATTTATCAACTTCCAGTTTTCTGAGTCCTAGCCGGGGTTTATATCAAAAGGTGAGGGGGGGGCAGGTAACTGGAAAACCACCACACATGACCTCCCTGGGGAGGTCACCTCACCAACCACCCTGAGCTTCTTGCATCAGGGTCTCCAGAACCAATGTGAGACAGCTATGTGGCAGCCTGGCCACCTGTGCTTTATCAGCCTCCAACCAACCAAGCCTTCCAGTTTTGCATGGAGAGAACTTGGGATGCTCCACGCATTCAGCTCTCCAACACTTTCCTCTCGTCTTGTTGCCAGCAGCCCTGAGCACGGAAAGTATCTTCTGCAAAAAATGAACATCTTGAGTGCTTTTCCCACGCAAGCCAGAATGATCTGGTGACAGCTGGCAGGGAAGGGACAGGTGTACAGGGAAATTGCTATAATGAACATCAAGAGATATTTCCATTTACAGTGTTCAGTCTCAATTTAATTTAATTTTCTTTAGGCATCCAATAAAAAAAGATTTCAAGGACAGAAATAGAGTGACTTTTCAGGGTGCTGGAATTAATGAAGGCTCTAGAAGGGATGTTCAGAATTTAGTATCATAAAATCATTTTGATTGATAGAAACTTTAAAGGTCATCGAGTCCAATGGTTAACCCAGCACTGCCAGGCTGCCACTACACCACATTCCTCAGCACCTCACCTACATGTCTCTTAAATCCCTCCAGGGATGGGGACTCCATCACTTCCATGGGCAGCCTGTTCCAGGGCTCAATAGCACCTTTGGGGAAGACATTTCTCTTAACATCAGCCTAAACCTTTCCTGGTACAAGTTAGAATCATAGAGTCATAGAATCAACCAGGTTGGAAGAGACCTCCAAGCTCATCTAGTCCAACCTATCACCCAGCCCTATCCAATGGCAGTAAGTGCTCCATCCAGTCTTTTCTTGAACACTGTCAGGGATGGAGACTCCACCACCTCCCTGGGCAGCCCATTCCAATGCCAATAACTCTCTCTGTTAATATCCAACCTATTATCCAGCCTATACGTCCCCCAGCACAA
The DNA here is from genome assembly GCA_013396835.1 of Psilopogon haemacephalus. Lineage (NCBI taxonomy): Eukaryota > Metazoa > Chordata > Aves > Piciformes > Megalaimidae > Psilopogon > Psilopogon haemacephalus. The sequence goes on from VWZI01006480.1 coordinate 86,228, forward strand.
CTTGAGACTGTGTCCCCTCCTTCTGTTGCTGGTTGCCTGGGAGAAGAGACCAACCCCACCTGGCTACAACCTCCAGACAGCAATGAGGTCACCCCTGAGCCTCCTCTTCTTCAGGCTAAACAACCACAGCTCCCTCAGCCTCTCCTCACAGGGCTGTGCTCCAGGCCCCTCACCAGCTTCATTGCCTTTCTCTGGACACATTCCAGTACCTCAACATTTCTCTTGAATTCAGTGGCCCAGAACTGGACACAGTACTCAAGATGTGGCCTGACCAGTGCCCAGTGTACAGTAGAATAACCTCCATTGTCCTGCTGGCCACACTATTCCTGATCCAGGCCAGGATGCCATTGGCTCTCCTGGCCACCTGGGCACACTGCTGGCTTGCGTTCAGCTACTATCTGCCAGCACCCTCAGGTCCCTCACTGCCTGGCTGCTCTCCAGCCACTCTGTCCCCAGCCTGTAGTGCTGCCTGGGGTCATTGTGGCCAAAGTGTAGAACCCTGCACATAGCCTTGTTAAATGTCATCCCATTGGCCACTGCCCACCCATCCAGCATATCAAGGTCCCTCTGTATTGCCCTCCTACCCTCCAACAGATCGACACCTGCTCCTAACTTGGTGTCATCTGCAAACTTACTGATGCTGGACTCAATGACCTCATCCAGATCATCAGTAAAGATATTGAACAGGACTGGGCCCAGCACTGATCCCTGGAGGGCACCACTAGTGAATGGCTGCCAACTTGAGGCTGTTTCCTCTTGACCCATCACTTGTTACCTGGGAGAAAAGATCAACTCTCGCACTATGCTCCAACCTCCTTTCTGTGAGTTGTAGAGAGCCAGAAAGTCTCCCCTCAGCCTTCTTTTCTCCAGGGTAAACAACCTCATGTTCCTCGACTGTTCCTCAGCAGACTTGTGCTCTAGACCCTTCATCAGCTTCATTGCTGCTTTGGATACATGCAGCACCTCAGCATCTTTCTTCCAGTGAGGGGCAGTTTCTGTTTTCCTTGGCATTTCTCTCCCTTTCAGATAGATGCTGTATGGCTGCTCAAAACTAGACTGTGCTGACTGCCAGAGGAGGACTTTTGGTACATTACCCACCAGGACTGGGCTCAGCCTCTTCACACATTTTGCATTTTCTGTCACTGCTGCCTTGGATTTTACCCAGTCATTGCTGTAGCTTTCAACTACATGTTTGGAGACTCAGCTCACACCCAACCAGGCTGCAGTATTGGTTCCAGCTAGCAGGGGAGAAGTGCTAGACAAGTTTTTCATGCGTCTGCTGCAAATGGAAAGCCTTTTTGAGCTCAATCTCTTTGATTTACCTGACCTTTACACCTTTTCTGGACTCAGACTTGAAGGTCTTTTCCAACTTAGGTGATGCTATGAGTCTAAAGGCCTTGGAAAGATATCTGGTTTGTGCTCTTCTTTCATTTCTGTGTTCTTGATCAGCCTCCCTTGGCCACACAGCAGGACAGAGGACCATGGCAGTCCAAGAGTCTTTGTTGCTCAAGGCTTTTGTTCTCTTTCTTGGCAGCTCCTGACATTATGCTTTTCAAGACTTAACAGCTCTGTTTACTTTAGAAGAATGATGACTGTCTCTTTTTTTGTCAGTTTACCTCATACCCAGCTGGAAATATAAAACACCTTCTCTTGAAAAAAAATTATACAATTCCATTTTCATAGAGTCACAGAATGGTTTGAGTTGAAAGGGACCTTAAAGATGTAGTTCCAATCCCTGTCATGGGCAGGAACACTCCTATTAGATCAGGTTGCTCAAGGCCTTATCCAGCCTGGCCTTGAACACTTCCAGGGATGAGGTGTCCACAACTAACTACTCTGGGCATCTTGTTCCAGTGTCTCAACACCTTCACTGTAAAGAATTTCTTCCTAATATCCAATTTAAGTCTCCCCTTCTCAAGCCTCAACCCATTCCCCCTTGTCTTACCACAACAAGCCCTTGCTTTCTTGCAGGTCCCAGAAGGTCACTATAAGGTCTCCCTGGAACCTTCTCTTCTCTATGCTGATTTGCTCCAGCTCTCATAGCCTGTCCCCATAGGGGAGGTGCTCCAACCCTCTGATCGTCTTTGTGACCCTCCTCAGGGCTCACTCCAACAGATCAATGACACTTTTATTTTGTGCTGGGGGCACCAGAACTGAATGCAGTACTCCAGGAAGGGTCTCATCAGAGCAGAGGGATAGAACCACCTCCCCAGTCCTGCTGGTCGCACTTCTTTTGATGCAGCCCAGGATATCGTCGCCTTCTGGGCTGCAAGAGACCATTGCTGGCTCATGCTGAGCTCAATACGAAAGAACACAAGGCCCCAGGGGATTATAAAGTGCAGGATGGTGCCTCTCCCTCCACAAAACATCAACCAGAGCTTGCTCTGTGAGATGCTGTGCCAGGAGCTCAGCACCTTTCCTGAGCCTTGAGTAACACCAACCAGAGCTTGCTCTGTGAGATGCTGTGCCAGGAGCTCAGCACCTTTCCTGAGCCTTGAGTAACACCAACCAGAGCTTGCTCTGTGAGATGCTGTGCCAGGAGCTCAGCACCTTTCCTGAGCCTTGAGTAACACCAACCAGAGCTTGCTCTGTGAGATGCTGTGCCAGGAGCTCAGCACCTTTCCTGAGGGGCTCCACTTGGCAGGGAAACCTGAGAGCGTTTGCTGCTTGGATCGGGTACCTGAAGCTGTCACCTGAAGGATGTGATGTTAAACGTGCTTGGATTGGTACCTTCTCAAGAAAATACCACCCCTGACAGCTCTATTAATCACGGGGGGAATATGATTTTATTTGAAATTTTCCATACACCTTCAAAATCACCACATTTCATCAATCACAGGTTTGCCAGCGACATCTGTAAATGTTGATTTATTGCGCTGTTCCCAGCTCGGGATTAAACAGCATTATAGTCAAGTTTATTGGCTTAATTGACGGACAGGAGCTTAATCAAGTTAATTTTGTAGCTGATGCTAAAGCTTCCATTAACTCCTTGTTGGATTCACTGGATTTAGCCCAAGTGAATTTACACCTTTACAGCCTGGCACCTGCACAAGGCTTTGAAGAGAGAGGACCCACTGGCTCACACCCAGCCCCATGGTAGTGCTAGGAGCTCTGCATTAGCTCTGTAGGATGCTCACAAGGAGCCTCCACCTCCTGCAGGACACTGAAAACAGATGTCATGCATTGTGCTGGAACTCCATGAGGCTCTTCTCTTGGGTTGTCTCTTGCCTTTTAGCTCTGGCCTCTTCTCCCCAAAAGCTCTTTGTGGGTTTGCCCAGGCAATTTGGAGACAGACAGGAGGTGAGCCCTTGTGCCATAAATAAAAGGGCAAGCCCTTGTTGACCCAACAACCCTTGGATGTTAGGGCTGGATATTAGAAAAAACTCCTGTTACTGAAAGAGTGGTCGAGCACTGGAACAGGTTGCCAAGGGATGTGGTGGAGTCACCATCCCTGGAGGTGATGAATAAAAAAAAATGTATGGAAATTAATTTCAGGATGTGGTTTAATGGCGATGGAGCTGTTGGGCTGATGGTTGGACTCAATCTTAGAGGTCTTTTCCAACCAAAACAGTTCTGTGATTCTGTCTCAGCTCTGTAAACAGCAGCAAAAGGTCCTACCTACTTCTTGGGGCCAGCTGAGATGTTCTGTTAGCCAGGTGATCCCAACCTACAAGGACTCTATGCAAAAGTTATAGAATCGTAGAATCAGTCAAGGTTGGAAGGGACCACAAGGATCATCTACTTCCAACTCCCCTGCCAGGTTAAAGGCATCGACACTACAGCTCTACCAGGCCAGCATCTGCATTTGCATCCACCATGTTAGCAGAAAGTACTGCTTGGAAAAAGTATTTTTTCTCCCTAATGTGCCTTAGCACTGCCCCCAGCTGCTGCATTCACTGTAGCCCACTTCTCACATACCTTCATGAATGGCCACAGCTCTGTACTGCACCACAGCCACTGCCAGGGCAAGGATCTGAGCACAGAACATCTTCCTTTTGCTTGTTTAGAAGCCTCTTCTTGGTTCCTGGAATCAGCACACAGCCTGGAGAGTCATTCATCTGCAGGAGAAAAGAGGCTTTAAGGCATGACATCTGAGTATAGCATTCTTATCTACCTGTCAGTGGCGAGAGCAGCTTATCTTCAGCTACAAAGATTCAACTTGCCTTCAGCAATTGGCATTGAAGTCCACAAATCCAGCAATTCCTTCATCTCTCTGCTGATGTTGGCTGCAGGGAAGAGCTCAGCTTTGTTCCTTCACCTCTCCCTACCAGAATCACTCTTCAAGCCACAACCACCTTAGGCAATACCCACCTAACTGAGGGTATTAGTGGTGTGGAAGGCAGATGCTGCCTCAATTACACAAGGGAGAGAGATGTCTAGAAGATCAGTGCAGACAGCAATCACCTGCACTCAAGACTTTATCAGCCTGTTTTGAATCGGGTTCCTAAACCAAGCATTAGCTGCCTTGTCCTTGTAGCCCTTGGGGAGCCACCTCACCATCAGGTAGCAGCCAAAGGGGGTGTGTGAAAGCTTTGGTTACTTGCCTAAGGATGGTTAAATGACTCAGCATTGCTATAGAAGTCTTCCTCTTTGAAGCAGAGACCTGGATATTCACGTGGCAAAGGCTTGGAGAAGGATTGTAAAGTGCTCAATCATTTGGATGCCACAAACTCCAATTTTGGAGCCCCTATTACAAGAGGGATGTGGACATGATGGAGTGTGTCCAGAGAAGGGCCATGAGGATGCTCAGAGGGCTGCAGCACCTCTGCTATGAGGACAGACTGAAAGAGTTGGGGCTGTGCAGGCTGGAGAAGAGGAGGCTCCCAGGGGACCTTCTTGTAGCCTTCCAGTATCTGAAGGGGGCCTACAGAAAAGCTGGGGAAGGACTTTTTAGGCTATCAAGTATTGACAGGACTAGGGGGAATGGAGCAAAGCTGCAGGTGGGGAGATTCAAATTGGATGTGAGGAGGAAGTTCTTCATCATGAGAGTGGTGAGAGCCTGGAATGGGTTTCACAGGGAGGTGGTTTGGCCCCATCCGTGGAGGTGTTTAAGGCCAGTCTGGATGAGGCTGAGGGCAGCCTGCTCTAGGGTAGGGTGTCCCTAGGCATGGCAGGGGGGGTTGGAACTAGCTGATCCTTGTGGTTCCTTCCAACCCTGACTGATTCTATGATTCTATGAACTCAAGAAGATTCCTGGTAGACACAAATTGATATGTGCAAAGCACATTGAACTCTTGCCTCTTAAATCCTTGGACATATTGAATGTTCGTGGAGCTTATGATATAGACTTTAAAGATTTCAGTTAAAGTTTTGGGTTTTAAAGATGTAAAAGTTATCATCTGTCTCCCAGCAGTGAGCTGAAAATCCACCTTAACCCCTGCTGCTGTGTTGCCAGTGTGGCTCCTCGGTGGATGACTGCAGCCCATCCAGATTACAGGTGATCTGAACTGGGAAGGAAAATGAGTTGTTCTCACTCTTGCTTTCCTCTTTCCTAATTCCTCCTGAAATCCTGCTGAATTTCAGGGTTCACCTGAGTGTGAAATCATAGAACCACAGAATGGTTTGGATTGGAAGGGGACCTAGTGTAAGGTCCTGCACCTGGGTTGGTGCAATCCTAAGCACAAATCCAGGCTGGGTGGTGAGTGGCTGGAGAGCAGCCCTGAGGAAAAGGACCTGGGGGTCTGGGTGGATGAGAAGCTCAAGATGAGGCTGCAGTGTGAGTGCAGCCCAGACAGCAACTGTGTGCTGGGCTGCAGCAAGAGCAGCTGTGGGCAGCAGGGCAAGGGAGGGGATTCTGCCCCTTTACTCTGCTCTCCTCAGACCCCACCTGCAGTACTGTGTGCAGTTCTGGAGCACCCAGCACAGGAAGGACATGGAACTGATGGAGAGAGTCCAGAGGAGGGACACAAAGATGATCAGAGGGCTGCAGAAGCTCTGCTATGAGGACAGGCTGAGAAAGTTGAGGCTCTGCAGCCTGGAGAAGAGAAGGCTTCCAGGAGACCATATAGTAGCCTCCCATTATCTGAAGGTGGCCTACAGGAAGGCTGGGGAGGGACTATTGGCAAGATCTTGTAATGACAGGATGAGGTGGAATGGATGCAAACTCAGAGGGGAGATTTAAACGGGATGTTAGAAGGAAGTTTTTTCCAGTGAGGGTGGTGAGATACTGGCACAGGTTGCCCAGGGAGGTTGTGGCTGCTCCCTGCCTGGAGGTGTTCAAGGCCAGGTTGGATGTGGTCTTGAGCAACCTGATCTAGTGGGAGGTGTCCCTGCCTATGGCACAGGGGGTTGGAACTGGATGAGCTTTGAGGTCCCTTCCACCCTAAACCATTCTATGATTCTATATATTACCTATTAACAAAGTGACCTTTGCAGACACTGGTTGCCACCAGCCCCTGTCAAAGCCCTCCTAAAAACACTGCAGAGATCTGTAGAGAAACCTGGTAGGGACAGAAAAATGACTCTGCAAACTTCAAGGTTTTCCAAGGAATTCCAGCAATTTCCTGGATCTTTTTTTTACTGTTGCTGGTAAATAATTTATAGGGGTGACTTCTCTGGCTTTTACAGTTCTCTGGACAAATTGCCCCTGAACCCTGGAAAGCTGATGAACCAGATTCTCCCTTACTTCTCCTGGATCAGATGACAGAGCTGTGGGAAGCCTGGCGAGATGCAAGAGGATAAGAAACAAAGCAGGTCTTATATACTTGCAGTGGTGCCAAAAGCTGAGCTGTTCCCATTACAGTGTGCTCACTCTGCCCTGTTCTGGGTCCCCCACGTTCAAGAGGGACATGGAGCTGCTTCATAAAGTCCAGAGAAGAGCCATAAAGATGATGAAGGGAAGGGAAGGGAAGATCTCTCTTCCAAGGAGAGCCTGAGGGAGCTGGGGCTCTGCTGCTTGGAGGAGACTGAGAGGTGACCTCATCAATGTTGGTAAAGATGTGAAGAGTGCCAGGAGCCAGGCTCTGCTGGGTGATGCCCAGTGACAGGACAAGGGGAAGAGGGTGGAAGCTGAGGCATAAGAAGTTTGATGTAAACATGAGGAGAATTTTTTTTTCCCTGTGAGGGTGACAGAAGACTGGAACAGGCTGCCCAGGGAGGTTGTGGAGTCTCCCTCTCTGGAAATATTCAAAATCTGCCTGGCTGTGTTCCTGTGTGATCTGCTACAGCTGATTCTGCTGTGGCAGGGGATTTGGACTGGACAAGCTTTAGAGGTCCCTTCCAGCCTCTGACATTCTGTCATTCTGTGACTGGAAGAGATCTTGAAAGATCATCAAATCCAAACTCCCTGCCAGAGCAGGATCACCTCTAGTAGGTCACAGAAGAACACATCCAGGTGTGTTTTGAATGTCTCCAGACAGGAGACTCCACAACCTCTCTGGGCAGCCCAGTATCCATCCTCTGCAGATGCTTGCAATAAATTCTCCTCCCTTTTGTTCCCCCACAGTAGCTGCAAATAAATAACCAGTCCCTGTCTGCTAAGTGTAAAAGGGATGAGACACATCAGATTTGCTGCCACACGTGGCCTGGGTCTGTCTTGCAATTGCTCCTGGCTCCAGCTGGATCTCACACATCTCCTGCCCTGGGATCAGCCACGCCAGGTGCTGCTAACTCCATCCACCAAATCAGCTGCCCAGAGCTGAAAAGACTTTTGAGCCTGATTGTTAACCCAGCACTCCGAGGCCACCATTAACTCAGGTCCCTCAGCCCAACATCTCCACATCTTTGAAACTCCTCCAGAGATGGGGACTTCACCTCTGCCCTGGGCAGCCTGTTCCAATGCCTGGTAAACCTTTCAGTGAAGACATTCTTCCTTATCTCCAGTCTAAACCTCCCTTAGCACAACTCCAGGCCATTTCTTCTTGTCCTGTCCCTTGTTACTTGGTTGAATAGAGCAATCCCCACCTCCCTACAAGCTCCTTTCAGGTTGCAAATCGACTCCAAAATTGCATCTCAGAGCTGTGTCTGGGCATAGATTTCCCAAGGACCCATGGAGATGCAAGTCCCATCACTGTATGACAGCACAGAGCACACCAGCAGACACATTCTCTGCCACATCACCCAGAGAAATCTTGATCACTTCAGCCAAAAGTGACAGAGCAAATCAGACCTCAGATGTTGTCATACAGGCCCCCTGAAAGCTGCCAGCTGGGCACAGGAAGGATTTCCTCTTTGCAGCTCCTTCAAAGGCTGCAGGTTGAGCATGGAGTCATAGAATCCCTTCAGTTGGAAGAGACCTTTAGGATCCTCAGGTCCAAGCATTAAGCCAGCACTGCCAGATCACCACTAAACCATGACCCTCAGCACCACACCTATACAGTTTTACCTCCTTCAGGGGTGGGGACTCCACCACTGCCACAGGCAATCTCTTCCAGGGCTTGACAACACTTCCAAGGAAGAAATTGCTGCTTATGTCCAACCTAAACCACAGCTGATAAAACCTGAGGCCATTTCCTCTTGTCCCATCACTTGTTAGCTGGTAGAAGAGACCAACCCCACCTGGCTCTAATCTCCTCCCTGGAAGCTGTGGAGAGGCAAAAGGTCTCCCCTCTGCCTCCTTTTCTCCAGGCTAAACAACCCCAGCTCTCTCAGCAACTTCTCACAAGACTTGTACTCTAGACCCTTCACCAGCTTTGTTGCCCTTCTCTGGACACACTCCTGAAGGTTGTTCTTGGACTGAGGGTCCCAAAAGTGATGATTGTATTCAAGGTGTGACTTCACTGGCATCCCAGTACAGGAAGACAACCCCTGCCCTAATCCTGCTGGCCACACTATTGCTGCTGTTCAGTTTGGAGAAAAGGAGGCTCCAACATGACCTGATTGTGGCTTTCCAGTATCTGAAGAGGGCCTACAGAAAAGCTGGGGAGAGACTTTTTAGGCTGTCAGGTAGTGACAGGACTAGGGGCAATGAAGCAAAGCTGGAGTTGGGGAGATTCAGATTGGATGTGAAGAGGAAGTTCTTCAGCATGAGAGTGGTGAGGCCCTGGAACAGGTTGCCCAGGGAGGTGGTTGGGGCCACTTCCCTGGAGGTGTTTGCAGCCAGGCTGGATGAGGCTGTGCGCAGCCTGATCTAGGGTAGGGTGACCCTGGGCATGGCAGGGAGGTTGGAACTAGCTGATCCTTGTGGTCCCTTCCAACCCTGACTGATTCTATGATTCAAGCCAGAATGCTTTGGCATTCCTGGCCACCTTTCCAACATAAATAAAACTCAGGAGATCTGGAGATGCAATATCTGGGGCCAGCTGGAAGATCTGTCCACTCTCTAAGCAAATACATTCATAAATGCCTGACAAGAAAATGCAGGTTCACTCATTCAGCCTCTGAATGTTCACATGGAGAAGCCTGGTGGGGACATTTCTGCAGGTGCTCTCCCATGATCCATCACCATTTGCTGCAGGAGAGTTAAAAGATCTCTTGGGACCTCAGAGAAAATGATAGACTCATACAAGGAGGGGACACCTGGTTGCACAAGGCTTGCTCCTCACTTGACAGAAACAAGCCCCAGGGGATCAAAAGTTTCCAGCTTCCTATTTAATGGATTTTTTTATGGTAATTGATTTCTCTCCAGAGTCCTTGAACACAGATTTTCTGAAAGAAGCCTGATGTGTTGACTTGGTAGCTGAAGGCACACTCCTGGAGCATGTGGAAGTCTCCAAGTGCAGCCTGAGGGGCTGATCCACACTGAGGAGATGTCCAGTTGCAAGCAGATATGTAAAGCACGGACAGGTTGGAGAGAAACCTCATCAACTGCAACAAGGGTCCTGCACCTGGGGAGGAATAAATCCCTGCACCAGTACAGGCTAAGACTGGACCTGATGGAAAGCAGCTCTGCAGGGAAGGGCCTGGGGGGCAAGTTCAAGCATGAGTGAGCAGTGTGTTCACATGTCCAAGGAGGTCAACAGTTTCCTGGGGTGCATGAACAAGAGTGTGGCCAGTAGGGTGTGGGAAATTCTTATCACCCTCTGCTCTGCCCTTGTGAGGCCACATCTGGAGTATTTGGTCCAGTTCCAGGCTCTCCAAGAGAGACAGAGAACTACTGGAGAGAGTCCATTAGAGCCTATGTGCCGGTTTGAACTAATCGGAGGGTTTTAATGAGAAATTAGATTATAGGCTGAGAATGGAAAACAAAATTTGATTCTACTCCACTCATAGGTTTACTGAAAGATAAGTAGAAGAGCTAGAACCATAACACAGATAAGACAGAGCTGTTCAAGCTGTTGCATCTCTCTCTCTCCCTGCCTTCTAGCTGGATCTGTGTAACTCCACTAACCAGTTTCCTACTCTTAAACCCCCCTGGCTGATCTTCCTTGCTTACCTGGCATGCAAGACAGATACTGGTATAAGATTGGATAGTGGGGAAAAGGTGGTAGGGTGGTTGGGAACCCCTCTTGGGGATTCTGATCTCTGGGAGGGCTGTGGTGTTTCTGTATTACCTTTTTTACTATATATATCTGTAAATATCTGTGATGTATTGTAAATATCTGCTTGTATATTGTGCAAAGCTGTAAATATAAAGCTTCATTCGTTAACTTCCAGCTGACAGACTTCCAGCCTGGGTTATTTCAAAGTGTGGGGGAGGTGGATACTGCCAAACCACCGCAACCTACAAAGATGCTGAGGGACCTGGAGCATCTCTGTGAGGAGGAAAAGCTGAGAGCCCTGGGGCTGTTGAGCCTGGTGAAGAGCAGAGGGGACTCTTTTAAATACTCAGCAAGAGTTAAAGTGTGTGTGGGGGGAAGGCAAGGGGATAGGGCCAGGTTCTTTACAAGTGATGCCCCATGATAGGACAAAGGGCAATGGGCACAAACTGGAACACTGGAGTTTCCATCTGAAAATGGGGAGAAAATTCTTTCCTGTGAGGGTTGTGGAGCCCTGGAGTAGGCTTCTCGGAGAGATTATCGAGTCTCCTTCTCTAGAGGGATTCCAACCCCACCTGGCCATTGTGATCCTGGGCAACCTGCTGTGGGTGACCCTGCTTTAGCAGGGGGGTTGAACTGGATGATCTCCAGAGATCCTGTCCAACAATCACCATTCTGTGATCGTGCCAAAACAGTATTGAAAAAACGGAGCTCAAATCAAGTCCAAAGGGGCTGGGATCATCCTTGATATTTTTGAAAGCCCCTTGTACACCTCTCAGGTGAAACCAACATAGTCCAAAGCCTTCAGAATGAATTAGATGTGTCAGAAGCACTAATTCCACCTGAACACGCTGTAGGTGACTCCAAGAGAACTGAGCCTCCTTGGAGTCACCAGAGCTGCTGCTTCACTCAGCTTCTCAAGACTCATTGATTCACCTCGTTCTCCTAGAGGACCTCCAGGCAAATCTGACATGACATGAAAGGATTTTAAAGCAAGGAAATCTCTTCCTAGGAGCATTTTAACCCACAAGCTGCAGCATGGAGCCTGTTAAAACAGCAGCATCAGCAGCTGGGAGAAACTGCTGCTCCTTGCAGAACTGGTAGATGGTTAACCTCTGTCTTGTGGAGCAAGACCTTTGAGAATATGGTTTGTTGGATTTTTTTTTTTTTAACTCTTTTAAAAAATAAATTCCATTGATTTCCTGATTTAAAGGGGTTGCACCATGTAGTAATGTTTAACAGAGATGATGGGGACAGAAGGAGGGTAAATCTTCTCAGGCGGCTCAATAAAAGAAGCTGAAGTGGGAGCTGGAGGAAGCTTATTTTCCGCCTCAGCACCCACCTGAATGTGCCTGGTTTGTTCAAAGGCAGTGACCCACAAGGGCTGCTGGCCTCCCAGTCTCACCAACCTCAGGTTTAGACCCCAGGGCTGTTGTTTCTCCAGGTGTGGTGGAGAGATGGAGATCATGGATAAAAGCAACTGGATTAACATCTCAGATCTCCTGAGAGCACAGTAAGGGTTGGCTATGACTCTGCCTTGGCATGGGAGACATTGGAAAGAGGAACAGGTTGCCCAGAGAAGCTGAGGACACTTCATCCTTGGAAGTCTTCAAAATCAAGCTGGATGAGGGCTTTGGGCAATCTGGTCTTGTGGGAGGTGTCCCTGCTGGTGGCAGGGGAATTGCAACCAGATAGAATCATAGAATGGTTTAGGTTGTAAGGTACCTCAAAGATCATCCAGTTCCAGCCCCCTGCCATAGGTAGGGACACCTCCCACTAGAACAAGTCACTCAAAGCCTACCCATCCTGGCCTTCAACACCTCCAGGGAGGGGGCAGCCACAACTTCCCTGGGCAACCTGTGTCAGTGTCTCACCACCCTCACTGGAAAGAACTTCCTCCTAACATCCCATTTCAATCTCCCCTCTGTGAGTTTGCATCCACTCCCCCCCATCCTGTCATTACAAGACCTTGCCAACAGTCTCTCTCCAGCCTTCCTGTAGGCCCACTTCAGATACTGGAAGGCTACTATAAGATCTCCTGGAAGCCTTCTCTTCTCCAGGCTGAAAAATCCCAACTCCCTCAGCCTGTCCTCATAGCAGAGGTGTTCCAGCCCTCTGATCATCTTTGTGGCCCTTCTCTGGAACCTCTCCAACAGTTCCATGTCCTTCCTGTGCGGGGGCTCCAGAACTGCACACAGTACTCCAGGTGGGGTCTGAGAAGAGCAGAATAAAGGGGCAGAATTCCCTCCCTTGCCCTGCTGCCCACAGCTGCTCTTGATGATCTTTAAAGTCTCTTCCAACCCAAACCAGTCTATGATTTTGCCCTATCCTTTCTCTGTCCATCAGGCTCCAGCATCCTACTCAACATCTCCTGCAGCTGTTCACACAACATGAAGTTAAGTACAGGTTAACATTTGCTCCAATCCAATGGAAATAGACATTTAAGGGCAAAACTTTGTGGAGGAGAAACCTCCTCAGCTTTACAGGTCAGGCTGAGGGAGTTGGGGCTTTTCAGCCTGGAGAAGAGAAGGCTTCCAGGAGACCTTATAGCAGCCTACCAGTATCTGAAGGGAGCCTACAGGAGGGCTGGGAAGGGACTGTTCACAAGGTCTTGTAATGACAGGATGAGGGGGAATGGGTTCAAACTGGCAGAGGGGAGATTTAAATGGGATGTTAGGAGAAAGTTCTTCACAGTGAGGGTGTTGAGACACTGGACTGGGTTGCCCAGGGAGGTTGTGGCTGCTCCCTCCCTGGAGGTGTTCAAGGCCAGGCTGGACGAGGTCTTGAGCGTCCTGTTCTAGTGGGAGGTGTCCCTGCCTATGGCACAGGGGGGTTGGAACTGGATGATCTTTAAGGTCTCTTCCAACCTAAACCATTCTATGATTCTATGATTTATGTGCCACTGGGGAGAGGGTAAATGAAATGGTGACAATGTGCTGGAAGTGTGGCAGGTGATACTTCTTCCCCAGTATGGGACAGCTTGAAAAGTCAAATCCAGCTGGGACTGGTTTTGCCATCTCCCACCTCCTGCAGAAACTACACAAGCAGCACCTGGGATTATTTCATCTTAGAATCATCATGGGGAAAAGAAAAGAAAAAAAAAATGCAGCCCCACACCACACCTTATGAGTCGTGGAAATAAAACCTCCTCCCCTTTCCTCCATCCCATGGTGAATGCCAACAACAGGGTTTCACATTAACAATACTTGCTTAGCTTGACTTAGAAACCTTCCCAAGCAGAAATTTACAGTTGGGTGGTGATTGTGAAGCTAACCTCCAGCCACTCTCTCCATCTCCAGAAGACCTCGTTTTGGGGGGACTGATGGCTTCTGCTTCTCCAACTGTTGCAAAAATCGTAGGGTTTTCTGCCCAAATCCCAACTTCTCCTTATTGAAAAAAGAAAAGCCATGAGTGCAGTGAACCACAGAATGGTTGTGTTGGAAGGGTCCAACCAGCCTGCAGTCAGCAGGGACACCTGCAACAAGAGCAAGTTGCTCAGAGCCCCAGACAACCTGACCTGGTTCCAGAGATGGGGGCATCTAACACCTCTCTGGGCAACCTGGGCCAGTGCCTCACCACCATCAGTGTAAACAAAATTCTTCCTTCTCTCTAGCCTAAATCTCCTTCTTTCAGTTCAAAACCATCACACTCTTTGTCCAGTGACAGCAGGCCCTGATAAAAGGATTGTACCTAGGTTTCTTATAGACTCCTTTAAGAGCTGAAAGTCCACTGAGGTGGTCTCCCCTCAGCCTACATTTCTCCAGGCTGAACAACCCCAGTTCCCTCAGATGCTCCTCGCAAGACCTGTCCATCAGACCCTTCCCCAGCTTCATTGCTCTTCTCTGGACCTGCTCCAACACCTCGGTGTCCTTTTGAGAGTGAGGGGCACAAAACTAAACACAGGGTTTGAGGTGGTGCTTCACAAATGCCCAGTACAGGGGAACAAGCCCTGCCCTGGTCTAGCTGGCCACATTCTTGTTGGTCCAAGCCAGGATGCTGGTGGCCTTCTTGGCCACCTGGGGACACACTGGCTCATCTTCAGCCACTGTTGACCATCTGGTCATGAACATTGCATGGTCTTGTGACTCAAGTGCAGGACTCGGTTTGGCTGAGCCTCATCAAGTTGGCCTAAACCAATTGATCTATCCTGGCCAGATCCCTCTGCAGAGTATCCCAACTCTGCAGCTAATCAAGAGCCCTGTTCAAAAAGTGAGGGTTCCTAGATCCCGATCCCCTCACCCACATCACTGAGAGAGACCTCAAAGAGACAGGCCCCAACACTGAGCCTGGCAAACACCATCTATCATCCCATAAAGAAGGTGAAAGTTCTGCCCCAGGGCATCATGCATGAGTGGATCTCAAGGCAGCAGTTCCAGGTGGATGTTGCAGACAAATAGATCGACAGATGAGAGGTGTGTCTGCATGTGTGGAGAGAGGGGAAAGAAAAGGGTGAGGATGTCCATTGATCATGGGATTGACTGCTTGGCTGGGAGCCAAGTCTGCATTTCTCAGGTTGCTCAGACTTTGGTTGGATCTTTTCCAGGAGGTTATTCAGCCCTTAGCTTGACTGAGGGTACTGGGAGCTGGGACAAAGAAAACAAAGATATCAACCTGAGGTCCCATTACTCCCTGGGAGCCTCTCAGTTTTGTGGCAGGATAAATTCTCCAAACATATCCCCATTGCCTCTGGGATGATGCCAACTCGTTCCAGCTGATGCCCTTCCCTCTTGCTGGAACAAGGGACACAGTGAAGGGCAGCATGAACAAACAAGGGAAAGAGGGTGAGACACTGGAAAGGGTTTGGTGAGACACTGCAATGGGTTGCCCAGGGAGGCTGCTCCCTCCCTGGAGGTGTTCAAGGCCAGGTTGGATGAGGCCTTGAGTGACCTGTTCTAGTGGGAGGTGTCCCTGCCTATGGCAAGGGGTTGGAACTGGAGGAGCTCTGAGGTCCTTTCCAACCTAAACCATTCTATGAGCGTTTGTGCATGAGGCTTACAAGACCCCAGCTCCTGCTCAGAACCTGCTGTGCACAGCCTGACCCTGCCAATCTACACCTCCCACCCTGTGCAACCTCACAAAGAACTCCCCAGGACCTACAGCCTAAATCCATGCTCCTTATCCTGGTCAGGAGTCAGTCTCCTCAGTGCAGCTATCTCCATCCCACCATAAAAGATAACCACGGAGCACTGTGCTTGTACAAAGCCTCCTATGATGATGACTTTGAATGTCCTCTGTCACCTCTTGATGCAATCCTGACTTCCTGCCCATGGCATGGAGGTTGAAAGCAGCTAATCTTGAGGGTTCCTTCCAACCCAACCCTTTCTATGAATTTGTGATGCACACACCACCTGCCCTCATTGGACAGTCCCCTCTGAAAGGTAAGAAGCCACCCTCAATATCAGCTTTGGTTTCTATCAAGCAATCAAAAACCCTTCCCACATACACCTTCCCTTATTTTCTTGGCATTCTCACATTGCTGAGATAGTTCAACTGGACAGGCATATCTTGATTTGGGCTGTTTTTATCTCCCAGGTCTCATGACCAGCACTGCTTGAGTTGCTGGGGCATCGAAGCAAGCATGTGGTGACAGACAGACAGACAGACAGACATCTCCCTTGAAGGCCAGCACTGGCATAACCTGCCATTTGCTGCATGCCTTTGTACTTTATCCCCCCTTCAAACTTGCTGTCTGGTGCCACCATGCTTCATACCTGCCACAAATTGGTTTAATTGTTAAGAGAGAACTCTCTTCTCATACCTCATATACCCACCTGAACTGGTTGGGTTTTCATGGACTGACTGTGAAAACAGAATCACAGAAACATTCTGGTTGGAGAAGACCCCCCCCCAGGATCATCAAGCCCAGCCACTATCCCTGCTCTATAAAGTTCACCTTCAAACCATATGCTCAAGCACCACATCCCAAAGGACTTTTAAACACATCCAGGGTTGATGACTCCACCACCTACCTGGGCAGCTCATCCCAACGCCTGACCACTCCTGCTGGAAAAAAAATGTTTCCTAATATCCAGTCTAAACCTACCCAGTCACAGCTTGAGGCCATTCCCTCTTGTTCTATCAACTATTGAGAGACCAGCACCAACGTCTCATAGAATCACAGAATGGTTTGGGTTGGAAGGGTCCCAAAAGATCATCCAGTTCCAACCTCCCAGCCATGGGCAGGGACACCTCCCACTAGACCAAGGTGCTCAAGGCCCAGTCTGACCTACCCTTGAGCGCTTCCAAGGAGGGGGCAAATCGATTGATGAGGTGCTGAGAGGAACACTGATGGGCAAGTGTCACCAAATAGACCATAGCAGCAGTGAAACCTTCCCAGAAAGCACTTCTCTGTGGTACAAGGCCCATAACTTGGCCCATGCCACCAAGACGTCTTGGTGACTGACCCACTCGCTCCTCTGGAGCGCTGCACAATGCTCCCACCAAAAGTCCTGTGGATGCCACTAAAGCCATTTTGGGTGTTTCTCTCTGTTCCTCCCACTCTGCCAGAAGTCACTGCTGGGTCTGTGTTCCCTCATGGCACAGAAGAAAAAGGATTTATGGACAAAGAATTGGGGAAGCTGAGCCAGAGGCATCTGGCCTCAAGCAAGAGCATCTTCCCCCAGGCATGGCAAGAACATCTAATCCCTGAGCTGGAGCACTCAGCAGCCAAACAACAGCATCCACTGAAGGATTTAAACCCAAATGTCACTTTTAAAAGATTAATTTATTGCTTTCCTTCCAAAGGTGAGGCATGAGATGAACACATCACTCACCCATCCCCACCACCTGCACCACCTCCCAGGTGCTGCAGCAAGCTGAAAGCATCTCTCTCCCAGCAGAGTCACCTCTGCACCTACACACATCCATCCTTCCCCACTCCCCTGCTGAGCTTTCCCACCTGCACAGACCTGTGCTGCCTGGTCCCTGCCAGCTACAAAATGGTCTCCTCAGGAGAAGACCTCATCCAAAGCTCAGACCCCAACCATCCCCACATTACATCTTTGCTCTGGCTCCCTCCAGCAGTGATTGTAGGTCTGCTCCCCACCATGGGTGCAAAGCCTTGGGTGGTGGTAGGGTGACCTTTCCTGTAGGCAAGGAGACATCATGTCTACATCACTGCCTGGGGCAGGGGTCCAGGTGAGCAGAAAAGGGAGTTGGGGATTTTCTGCTGCGTTTCTCTTCTTTCCCGTGTCTATTATCTGGAGTGAACAGGGTCAGAGGAACAGATCTGGTGGGCAGGCACCACATGGGACAGGAAGAGCTGATAACAGCTGGAACATGAGACAAGCTGTGCTTGCAAAAGGCAGGTGGGAAAAGCAGACAGGCTTTCATACACACAAACCCTCTTTCAGTCACGAGCTGCAGTGTAACGAGAGTTAAGAGCAGGGAAAGCTGAAAAATCTACTCCAGTGAGAAACTCCCGAGCAGCTGCTGTTCAAACAGACCCCAGAGAGGAAATACCACCCCTAACATCCTGGACATTCCCAGTCCTGCACAGGATGAACATCACCGCTTCAGCCAGGCTGAGGACAGTGCCAGGTGAGGATTTGTCACAGTGATGGTGGTAGAATACTAGAGCAGTTTGCCCAGAGTTGTGGTGGAGGCTCTGCCCGTGGACACATTCGAGGTCAAACTTGATAGGGCCCTAAGCAACCTGATCTATCTGGAGATGTCCCTTCTCACTGCAGGGACGTTGGACAAGATGTCCTTTGAGGGTCTTTCGAACCTGTGGTTCTGTGTCCCTATATTCACATGCTACCCCTTCAAACAACCTCAGGCATCTCCTGGCCCAACACATCTGCTCATGCACGACCTGGCCCAGTACCCCTTGGGGCACTGGATGTGTCTGCAGAAGAGATTCCACCACAGAAGCATTGGAGACACCCCAGAAAACATCACCCACCCCCTTTCTGCTCCACTTGACACGTGCAAGGGCACCACTCACGGGGCAGTTTCTGCAGACTCCATGCTACAAAGCAGTCTCTTTGTGAGATCCTCAAAGACTGTTCAGACACCCCATGAATCATCTGCCTGGTGGCTCATTTTCTTCTCTCCCCAGAAGAAAAAAATTACTTCCCTGTAATTCTTGGTTGCAAGCAGAAATTAACATTATTCTGGGGCTGCGATGGACAGCAGCCAAACAAAATTGTTAAGCACCACTGCTCCCACAGGAGACATCATTTCAGCAGGGGGGGGAGGTGGGAATGGGTGGACTGATGCTGAAGGATCTCAGTCACCAGCACCACTGGTGCTACTCAGGCAGAAAACCTGGGTTGTGTGACACAATTGGGTCAGGGAAAAGAGCAGACCCACAACGTGGAGCTGCATGCACACTGTTTGCACCCACAAGGTCACTGCATTCGTTGCAATGCTGCAAGCTTTGCCACATCCAGTTTGGCCCAGTTTTAGGAAAGCAGAAGCCCACCCTGAAACATGTAAATTCTCCCCTTAAAAAAATCGTCCAATTTCCCCAGCCAGGAATGGTCCCAGATTTGCTTGTGGAGAAATATTGTGTCTGGACTTACAACCAGTCCTGGAAGGGGCAGAGGGGGAAGGGTGTCTGCTCCATTGCTTTGATCCAAGACTTGCTGTTTTATCAGCGTTCAACTCACACCATCCAACTGAACAACTTTAGAAGACAACTCTAGCTCCTTCATCCACTGATGGGAAGTTTTGTGGGACCAGATTCTGCCCACTGCAAAGCTCAGATCTGCTGAGTGCAAAGGAGGCAACAGAAACTCATTTCCTTCAAGAAAGCCTCCAAACCCCCCCCCCAGACCAACCCCTCATGTGCTGCATGTGACAACGCTTCTTCAGAACCCACATCCAAGACCTGTTGATAGTCCCTGAGCCACCTCTCACCACAGAAAGTGCAAAAACATCCCAAAATTCAGCTTTCAGGCAGGTTTAGGGCACCCCAAGCACTTCTAAGGCAGCAGCAAGGGGTTCACTTGTGCCATGCACTGGAAAGCTGGATGCAATTTACAGCTTGGGTAGAAGCTGCTGCCTCCTCATCCTTCCCATCACCTCCAGCCCCCTCCTGACTCCATTTAACTGCAACCCGAGAATGAGGAGAGCAGAAAAAAACACAACAGAGCATAGAAAACCTGATACTTGGACAGACAGTACTGCTCACCTGGGCAAAGCTGCTGCACTCTGGTTTCTCCCCGTGGGCATGAGGGTCCAGCAGCCCCAGAAAGCAGTGCCTGTGTCAGCTGGGCTGCAGCAAAACTCCTCGCAGGCTTGGAAGAAGTTAGGAGGCAGGAGGAGGGGCTGCTCCAGGCATCCCCCACCTCCAGCTCCCTCCAACTCCTTCTCGACTGGCCAGCAGCTGGGGCTGAGGTGGTGGAGTGTGACTGGGAGAGGAGATGCCACCCCACATGCTTTTGAAAGGAATGTGGGAGTGAANNNNAATCATAGAATCAGTCAGGGTTGGAAGGGACCACAAGGATCATCTAGTTCCAACCCCACTGCCATGCCCAGGGACACTCTACCCTAGATCAGGCTGCCCACAGCCTCATCCAGACTGGCCTTAAACACCTCCAGGGTTGTGGCCCCAACCACCTCCCTGGGCAACCCATTCCAGGCTCTCACCACTCTCATGCTGAACAACTTCCTCCTCACATCCAGTCTGAATCTCTCCACCTCCAGCTGTGCTCCATTCCCCCTAGTCCTGTCACTACCTGAGAGCCTAAAATGTCCCTCCCCAGCTTTTCTGTAGGCCCCCTTCAGATCGTGGAAGGCCACAATCAGGTCACCTGGGAGCCTCCTCTTCTCCAGACTGAGCAGCCCCAACTCTTTCGGTCTGTCTTGAGGCTGACTTGAGCAAAGAACTGGGAGGAAGAGAAAAACTCTCTGTTTCTAGGGGGCCAAAGAGTCCAGGCTGGCTTTCAACACCTAGAGAAGATGGGAAACACCAAAAATGGAGTGCAAAACTTATTTGTTGTCACATACCAGGTATCTAACATTGTTGTTGGAAGGGTAGGGAGGTGTAGGAGCTAAGACCTTTCAAAATTGTGCTTTGCCTCATGTCACAACAGCAGGGAACTTTCCAAGGCACGGGCTCAGATGGAAGACACTGACCTTGATACCAAGAGGCAGCAAGAAATGGAGGCATGGGGTTGTGAAAGGAATATAGGTGTCTTTTGGGTCCACTTCCTAGGTTTAAACACCTGGGCAGTGACCCTTAGAAGGACACAACTGCCTTACTTGCCTTCTTGGCATGGAGATAGTGGGGTGAGTACAAAGCTCTGGAGGAGATGGGCAGACTGATTCAGCAGGGCAGGCAATGGGATAGACACCAGAGGAGGTCGCCAGCTACCGGGAGGAGCATCAGCTCCAAAGAGGAGCATATCTCACCCTCGTGGGAGCACAAGGACCTCCCAGTTTCAACCAGCCAGAGAAGCTGTACCCCACAACAGCCCTGCATTCTTTTCACACTGAGGGTGGTGAAACACCAGCCCAGGTTGCCCAGAGATGGTGGAAGCCCCATCCCTGGAAACATTCCAGGTAATGTTGCTTGGGGCTCTGAGCAACCTGCTCTAGCTGGGGAAGTCCCTGCTCACTCCAAGGGGCTTGGACTAGATGACCTTTAAAGATGCCTTTCAACCCAAACCATTCTGTGATCCTGTAACTCCACAGCTGATGAAAAGCAGGTTTCACTGCAGGTGGTCCTACCTGTGCCTGCAGCTAGGGATCCTCTGGTCAAGAGATAAACAAGCCACAAAGGTCAAAGACAGGGAGGAGGAGTGAGACATGAGCCACCAGGGTGAACAGGAACACACTGGCTTGAAAGTGTGAATGACTTCTAGCCCCATCCCGATCCTGGAGGTGCATGTGAAACCAAAGGGGATGTGGGAGGTGAACAGAATGTACAAAGCATCCTCAGGGCTCCACATTTTATTACTGCCTATGGAATCTTCACAGCCCCATGAATAAATAAGGGCAGTCTCGAACAGCTGCTAAAAGACATTCAAAATATCCATGGGTTCCTGCCTCCGGATCTTTAAAACCAGGTTTAAAAGGAGAGGTGCAGGGCAGCTCTTCCCATCCCTCCCCACCAGCCTGAGCCCTGAAGCGAAAACAGTTAAGGCTGACGTTTCCTCGCTCCAGCAAAGCATCCCAGGAATTAACTGCTTCTTGTCCAGCTACACTCACGACTTCCCCACCCTGCTCAGACCATACCTGGCTGAAAACTTCTCCCTAAGCTCTGCCAGGGATGGCTCCTCGGTTGTAAGCAGAGGTTTGCCTGTGGGTTGCTGACTTCAAAGGAGAAATCCAGAAGCTTCAGGCTTGAAAACTGAATCTAATTGAACCCTACAAAACTCCTAAATCCCTGAATGCCTCATTATCAGGCTGAATAAGGCTTAATTGCAATTTTATCCCTCTCTAGCAATTAAATCTATTCACAACCCCAGAGTGGGGCAATCAGGCGATCCTTGTGCCACCCAGCTCTAATGCATTGCCAGCAGGAGCAGGGTACCCAAAGGGATGGCAGAGCACCAAGTCTGAATCATCGAGGCTGGAAAAGACTTCAGATCCAACTGTCAACCCACCACCACCATGGCCACTAACCCATGTCCCAAAGTGTCATGCCTACACATTTTTTGAAGGCTTCCCGGGATGGGGACTCCACCATCAGACTGTTTCAGTGCCTGACCACTCAAAGTTGTTTTATCCAGGTCCATCATAGAATCAGTCAGGGTTGGAAGGGATCACAAGGATCATCTAGATCCAAACCCCCTGACATGCCCAGGGACACCCTACCCTAGAGCAGGCTGCCCACAGCCTCACCCAGCCTGGCTGCAAACACCTCCAGGGATGTGGCCCCAACCACCTCCCTGGGCAACCCATTCCAGGCTCTCACCACTCTCATGCTGAAGAACTTCCTCCTCACATCCATTCTGAATCTCCCCACCTCCAGCTTTGCTCCATTGCCCCTAGTCCTGTCATTACCTGAGAGCCTAAAACATCCCTCCCCAGCTTTTCTGTAGTCCCCCTTCAGATACTGGAAGGCCACAAGAAGGTCCCCTCGGACCTTATTGGAGGACCCATCAGAGTTTCTCCAGTGACAAAGGAGAACAGGTTTCCATTCAGCTGCATTAAAAGGTGTGACCAGCAGGCTAAAGGGAGGTTCTCAGCCCTCTCTCCTCTGTCCTAGCGAGGCCACCTTTGAGTTATGGACTTCCCAGCTCAAGGTAAACAAAGAACTACTGGAAGGAGTCCAGCTAGACAAGTGAGAAGCTACCCATGAGGTCCAGATATGTAGGACAAGCAGCTTTATCAGCAGCATGACTGTAGGTGCAGATTGTAGATGAGACTGACCACCATGCAGCAGACTGTTTTGTCCTTGGTGTTGCTAGACACAAAGAGCCAAAGGGGATGCTCCTCAAATTTCTGCTGAGCAGGAAGAGGCCAAATATGCCCAGAAGAATCACAGACTCACAGAATACTAAAAGTTGGAATGGACCTCTGAAAATTATCTAGTCCAACCCCTGGAAAAGCAGGGTCACTATCAGCAGGTTGCCCAGGCTCAAAATGTCTAGGAAGACTTGGAATTTCTCTAAAGAAGGAGACTCCACAACCTCTCTGGACAGTCTGCTCCAGGGCTCCAGCACTCTCATAGCAAAGAATTTTTTTTGTCATGTTCAGGTGGACCTTCCTCCATTCCAGCTTGTGCCTGTTGCACCTTGCCCTGCCACTGGGCACCACTGAGAAGAGTCTCTTCCCATCTTTTTTCTCTCACCCTTTAGCTCTTGCTGAGCATTGAGAAGCTCCTTTCTTAGACTGCTCTTCTCCAGGCTCAGCAGCCCCACGAAGATGATGAGAGGGCTTGGAGCACCTCTGCTATGAGGACAGGCTGAGAGAACTGGGGTTTTTTAGCATGAAGAAGAGAAGGCTTTGAGGAGATCTTATAGTAGCCTACAGGAAGGTAGGGGAGGGACTATTCACAAAGTCTTGTAATGACAGGATGAGGGGGAATGGGTTCAAACTGGCAGAGGGGAGATTTGAATGGGATGTTAGTAGAAAGTTCTTCACATAGAGGGTGGTGAGACACTGGAACAGGGTGTCCAGGGAGGTTGTGGCTGCTCCCTCCCTGGAGGGGTTGAAGGCCAGGCTGGATGAGATCTTGAGTGACTTGTTCTAGTGGGAGATGTCCCTGCCTATGGCACAGGGGGGTTGGAACAGGATGATCTTTGAGGTCTCTTCCAACCTAAACCATCCTATGATTCTACGTCTCCCAACCTTTCCTCCTCACAGAGCTGCTCCAGGACTCACACCATCTTTGTAGACTCCACTGAACTCTCTCCAGTACTTCCCTTTTTGTTTTGAACTGGGGAACCCAGAACTGGACCCAGTACCCCAGATGTAGCCTCACTAGGGCAGAATATAGAGGGGTGTGATACGAACACCCAGAGATGAACGTTGCTGTATGTGGTTACCAAACTCTAGAGCCAGAGCTTTCATCAAAAGGACAGGGCAGGGGTGAGGAATTAAATTGGTTCTTTAATTGTAAAAATAAAAAAAAAAAAAAAAAAAAAAAAAAAAAAAGTGTGTGTATGTGTAAAAATACCAAACCCAGGCCAAATGCAAATCATTGAAATAACCTCTGCTGAAGCATATTTGGTAGATTTCCAAGAGAGGCTTCTCAGCTACTCTAGCAATCAGCAATATTTTAAAAGCAATCAAGGGAGAGCAAGGGAAGGCAAACAAAGAGGATCATTCATGTGCAATCGTCACTTGCCTGAGTGCCAACCTTCCCCGGAGGGGAAAGGCTTTCCTTTTGCTAAGCTTCAGGCTTAATATTTAGCAAAGCATCTCGGCACCAGCACATCATTCATCAGATAAAAGCCAGAAAGGGGTTCAGCAGCGCTTTCTGATCCCAGACCACCTCTGCCTTGAAAACCAGCCCTTGTTTCTCATGCCCTTGTGCCTTGGTGGGGATGAGAGCCTGGATGTGGTACCTGGAGGCGAGCACGAGCTTGAGCAAAGATGCTGAGCGAGGTCTCCTCCAGACCAGTTGTGCTTTGAGGATTTATGGCTCCCAGGACGGTCTGTCATCACTCCCACTTCAAGATAAATGTTCTCATTTGATAAATTCAGCCCCAGAATTACTGAAATAATTTTTCCTCTTGTCCAAAATTAGGTTGCCAGTTGTTTCCCTTGTTGAGCTTTCCCATTTTGCCGCCATCCCTCGCAGATCGCTTCCCTCCATTCCTGTTTATCCTTCAGGTTTGTTCATCCACCACTTCCTCCTCCTGGCACGAAGGTCCTTCACAGCTTCATCTCCTTACTCTCTCGCTCCTCTTCTCCAACTGGCTTACCCCAGCTTTCTAGAGCATCTCCTTCCAGCTGCACAGTCCTCCAGGCAGGAGGTCTACCTGTCCACTGGACTCAGTAGAAATAATTAGACTCATAGAAGGGTTTAGGTTGGAAGAGACCTCAAAGGTCATCCAGTTCCAACCCCCCCGTGCCATAGGCAGGGATACCTTCCACTAGAACAGGTCACTCAAGGCCTCATCCAACTTGGCCTTGAACACCTCCAGGGAGGGAGCAGCCACAACCTCCCTGGGCAACCTGTTCCCATGTCTCACCACCCTCACTGGAAAGAATTTCCTCCTAACATCCCATTTAAATCTCCCCTCTGCCAGTTTGAACCCATTCCCCCTCATTCTGTCATTACAAGACCTTGTGAATAGTCCTTCTCCAGGCCTTCCTGTGAGTCCCTTTCAGATACTGGAAGGCTACTATAAAGTCTCCTGGAAGCCTTTTCTTCTCCAGGCTGAAGAATCCCAACTCTCCTAGCCTGTCCTCATAGCAGAGGTGCTCCAGCCCTCTGAGCATCTTCATGTGGTGCCTTCGTGGCAGACCTGTCACACCCAGATCTGCTGAGTCCTGTTCTCTTGCTTCTTTAACTAGCAGCCAGTGCCTTTTCTCAGACCTCACTGAACCATCCCCCCCAAACACAGCTAAAACCACCACACTGGAGATGCAAATGTCTATCTGGAAGCTCGTGTACTGACCCAGAAGAACTGGCCTACCTTGACTTGGGCAGTTGCTGCTTAAAGGACATAGTCTGAGGACTCCATGGCTTCCTGTTTCTGCTGCTGAGCCTCCTGCCCAATGAGGAGGTGAAATGAGCCTCTAAGTGCTGTCTCAGCAGCCTCTTGTTTGGTGGGATGTTCAGCAACTGTGCCATGGTTTCCAGACTGAAATGAGGCTCCAAAGCCATCAGTCCCCCATGCACACTGATGGCACGTCATAGCTCCAAATATTGATGCTCATCCCCACTGGCTTCACCTTCTTGAATTTTGCATGCTGAGCTTGATTCAAGGGCAATCTCCCTCTCTGGAGATATTTTAAGCCCACCTCTATGTGTTCCTGTGTGATCTGATATAGGTGACCCTGCTATGCAGGGGGGTTGGACTGGGTGGGCTTTTGAGGTCCCTTCCAGACCCTAACATTCTGTGAAGCCACATCAGCATCTAATGATACCTGAGATGCCTTTAGTTGTTTGAGGCATCAATGTGGTCACCCATTTAATGAAATAATAAAAGCACTAAGGCTGGAAAAGATCTCAAAGACCATCAAGTTCAACCATTAACCCAACACTACCAGGACCACTAAACCATGCCCTTAAGTGCAGCATCTACACATTTATTTTTTTTAATGCTCCAGGGATGGCAACTCCAACATTTCCCTGAGAAGATCATTCCAATGCCTGATGAAAAAATTATTTACAGGTTCTCTGTACTTTCATAGCCAAACTTTAAGACATATCTGGACAGAAATAAACCTCTTCCTTATTTATAATCATAGAATCAGTCAGGGTTGGAAAGGACCACAAGGATCATCTAGTTCCAACCCCCCTGCCATGCCCAGGGACACCCTACCCTAGAGCAGGCTGCCCACAGCCTCTGCCAGCCTGGCTGCAAACACCTCCAGGGATGTGATCCCAACCACCTCCCTGGGCAACCCATTCCAGGCTCTCACCACTCTCATGCTGAACAACTTCCTCATCATATCCAATCTGAATCTCCCCACCTCCAGCTTTGCTCCATTCCCTCCAGTCCTGTCACTACCTGAGAGCCTAAAAAGTCCCTCCCCAGCTTTTCTGTAGGCCCCCTTCAGATACTGGAAGGCCACGTCAGAGACTTATGCAGACTGAACAGCCCCAACTCTTTCAGTCTCTCTCCTAGGAGAGGTGCTCCAGCCCTCTGAACATCCTTGTGGCCCTTCTCTGGACACATTCCAGCACATCCATATCCCTCTTGCAAGAGGGGCTCCAGAACTGGACATAGTACCCCAGGTGGGGTCTCACCAGTGCAGAGTAGAGGAGGATCACTTCCCTCAACTGGTTTCTCAAGAATGACCACCAAAAGCTAGGCAAAGAGGGACAGAGAAGTGGAGAAAAGCTGACCTCACAGAAATAAAAGTTTGCTCCTTGTGGATGAAGCCTTGTGAGAGCAACTCCACAGTAGGAGCTTGCACCTAGATTCAGAGTGACCCACAGCTTCTGGAAGAGAGGAACTTAACAACTCCACGAAACTGGCAGGAGGGTTAATGGTCCTTTTATAGTGGCCACACCCAGAGCAGCTGCCACTTATCTCACATCCTCCACCAGCACTTGGGAGAGTTGTGACTCTGAACCACCTCCAGCTGCTTTGCTGCCCTTGTTTGTCCTCAGCCTCTCAGAGGAGCTACTACAGGGGTACATTTAAACCCTTCTCAAGCAAAAACAGCAAAAAACCTATTATTTAATCTTGCCAGAAGCAAATTAAATGAGAGTTGGGGCTCTCCATCCTGGAGAAGAGAAGGCTTCCAGGAGACCTTGTAGTAGCCAGCCAGTATCTGAAGAGTGCCTACAGGAGGGCTGGGGAGGGACTGTTCATAAGGTCTTGTAATGAGAGGACGAGGAGGAATGGGTTTAAACTGGCAGAGGGGAGATTTAAATGGGATCTTAGGAGGAAGTTCTTTCAGTGAGGGTGGTGAGACACTGGCATAGGTTGCCCAGGGAGGTGAGGCACTGACTCCAAAAAACAAGAGCAGCATATCTGCATCATTGGCCTGTTGGGATGTGTTACTGCCAGGCCCAGAGCTAACTGGGGATACCAGTGCAGAGCTCTGTCGCAACTCAGAGATGGTCCAAGTAGGCATGGTGGACAGATGGCAAAAATATTGCCAGGAATTAAAATATTACCTCATTTTAGGACAAGTGGGTGATGGTTTCAGACTCCAAGAGGGGCAATTTAGACTAGATCTAAGGAGGGATGGGGTTTATGTTGACAGTGATGAAAGACTGTCCCAGAGTTGCCCACAGTGGTGGTAGGTGCCCCATCCCTGGAAACATTCCAGGTCTGGTTGTCTGGGGCTCTGAGCAACCTGCTCTAGTTGAAGATGTCCCTGCTGACTGCAGCATGAGGTTTAAAGGTGCCATCCAACCCAAACCATTCTATGATTCTGTGACTTGATTAAGAGTCCAGTTCAGGACCCTTCTTGCTGCCAGGATTGCTGCTCAGTTTGGGTCGCTCCATTGTGGGAGCAGAACAAATCTGGGCAAAATTCTGCTGCTGGAGAAAAAGAGAAGTTAAAGTATTCAGAATTTTATCCATGTGATACATTTCCACTTTTGAGTCCAAGACATGAAAATCTATCCTTTGTAGATATTCCCATCCTGAAACCGATGAGATACCAGCCCCTCCAAGAAAACATTCTCCTTCAGCCCAGCAACCACCCACACAGAGAAACTGTTAATCCAGCACCATTAGCTAGTGGTACCTTTGCCCCTTGCTGTTGTACCAAAGTCATGGAACCGTAGAATTGTTTCCTAAGAGCTTCAAACCCAACCATCAACCTAGAACCACCACGAACATTAAAACATGTCCCAAAGTAACACATCCCCACATTTCTCAAACACCTGAGGGATGGTGACTCCAGCATCTCCCTGGGCAGCCTGTTCCAATGTCTGACCACTCTTGCAGGACACAAATTTTTCCTAATACCCAATGTAAACTCTGAGGTGACCTTATTGTGGCCTTCCAGTATCTGAAGGGAGACTACAGAAAAGCTGGGGAGGGACTTTTTAGGTTCTTAGGGTGAACAGAGCAAAGCTGGAGGTGGGGAGATTCAAAATGGACGTTCTTCACCATGAGAGTGGTGAGAGCCTGGAATGGGTTGCCCAGGGAGGGTGGTTGAGGCCCCATCCCTGGCAGTGTTTGCAGCCAGGCTGGATGAGGCTGTGGGCAGCCTGATGTAGGGTAGGGTGTCCTTGCCCATGGTGGGGGGGCTGGAACTGGGTGATCATTGTGGTCCTTTCCAACTCAGAGTGATTCTATGATTTTATAAACCTCCCCTGGCACAATTTCAGGCCATTTCTTCTCCTTCTATCACCCGGTGCTAGGGAAAAGAGACCAACCCCCACCTAACTATAACCTCCTTTCAGATAGAGAGCAATGAGCTCTTCCTCGCAGAATGAAGGAACTGAGGCTGATTACTTTCCCACTCAGGCTGGAGATTAAGACCATTTCCCCATCTCTTGTAAAAGCTGTTTTCTCAGGCTGCTTTGCTCTATGAGGTCATTTTCGTCTGGCACGCTGAGCCCCATAGTATTGCGCTCCAGAAACGGATATGATTTGCAATTCAGTGCATTAGGGAGCAGGGTAATTGAGGAGCAGGGTGACCCTCTGCTTACAATTTCAGCAGCAATTTTGCCTGTCCCTCATTTGTAAGAGAATAAAGTCACGTGCAGCTGTTGATTCCCAGCCACTTGCAGCTCAGTCCAAAATGCGCTCAAAATTTGCTCTCCTCTTCTTAGCACTTACCAAAAAAAAAGAGGAAATAGAGCAAAGAAAAGCCTTGGAAGGACTCAACTATGGTTAAGCCTCTAAATCATTTACCTGGACCTGAGCAAAGCCTTTGACACTGTCCCGCACCACATCCTGATCTCCAAGCTGGTGAAACATAGGTCTGATGGGTGGACCACCAGATGGATAAAGAACTGGCTTGATGGCTGCACCCAAAGAGTGCCTGTCAATGGGTCCATGTCCAAGTGGAGGCAGTGAAAGTGGAGTCTCTCAGGGATCAGTCCTGGGTCCAGTCTTGTTCAACATCTTTGTGGGCGATATGGACAGAGGCATTGAGTGCACCCTCAGCAAGTTTGCTGATGACACCAAGCTGTGTGGTGCAGCAGACAGGCTGGAGGGCAGGGATGGCATCCAGAGGGACCTGGACAGGCTGCAGAGGTAGGCACAAGCCAACCTCAGGAGATTCAACAAGACCAAGTGCAAGGTCCTGCAGCTGGGTTGAGGCAATCCCAAGCACAAATCCAGGCTGGGCAGTGACTGGGTGGAGAGCAGCCCTGAGGAGAGGGACTTAGGGGTGCTGGTGGACAAGAAGCTCAACATGAGCCAGCAGTGTGCACTTGCTGCCCAGAAAGCCAACCAGAGACTGGGCTGCATCAGGAGAAGTGTGGCCAGCAGGGCGAGGGAGGTGATTCTCCCCCTCTACTCTGCCCTGGTGAGACCCCACCTGAAGCCCATCCAGTTCTGGAGCCCCTGGGACAAGATGGATGTGGACATGCTGGAGTGTGTCCAGTGAAGGGCCACGAGGATACTCAGAGGGCTGCAGCACCTCTCCTATGAGGACAGACTGAAAGAGTTGAGGCTGTTCAGTCTGGAGAAGAGGAGGCTCCCAGGTGGCCTTCTTGTGGCCTTGCAGTATCTGAAGGGGGCCTACAGAAAAGCTGGGGAAGGACTTTTTAGGCTATCAAGTATTGACAGGACTAGGGGGAATGGAGCAAAGCTGGAGGTGGGGAGATTCAAATTGGATGTGAGGAGGAAGTTCTTCACCATGGAGAGTGGTGAGAGCCTGGAATGGGTTGCCCAGGAAGGTGGTTGGGATCACATCCCTGGAGGTGTTTGCAGCCAGGCTGGGTGAGGCTGTGGCCAGCCTAATCTAGGGTGGTTCGGAAGTAGATGGTCCTTGTGGTCCCTTCCAACCCTATCTGATTCTATGATTCTAAGTATCTATAAGTGGAACCTATAAGCTCTGGAGCCCCCAACACAGGAAGGACATTGATCTCTTGGATAGGGTCCAGGGGAGACCACAAAGATGGTCAGAGGCCGGAGAACCTCTCCTACAGGACAGGCTGAGGGAGTTGAGTCTGTGCAGCCTGGAAAAAAAAAGACTCCAGAAAGACCTTCTTGTAACCTTCTTGTAACCTGAAGGGTGCCTACAGGAAAACTGAAAAGGGACTGTTTATAAGGGTCTGTGGTGAGAGGACAAGGGGGAGTAGTTTGAAACTAGGGCAGGGTAGACTTAGAGTGGACATTAGGAAGAAGTTCTTTACCCTGAGGGTGGCAAGACACTGGAACAGGTTGCCCAGAGAAGTTGTGGACACCCCACCTCTGAAATTGTTTAAGACCAGGCTGGGTGAGGCTTTGAGAAACTTTGCCTAATGAGGTGTCCTTGCCTGTGGCAGTGTGGTTGGAACCAGATGATCTTTAAGGTCTCCTCCAACTCAAGGAATTCTAAGATTTGGTAAGTACCAGTCAGATAATGGAGTGCAGAGACCTGGCCATAAATATCTTCTCTACCCACATTTTAGGCAGGTGATGTGACATTATCTGCTTTAAATAGGCAGCAGTGCTCCACATTTTCTGCATGTGTTCTACATGGGTTGCCCAGGGAGGTTGTGGCTGCTCCCTCCCTGGAGGTGTTCAAGGCCAGGCTGGATGAGGTCTTGAGCGACCTGATCTAGTGGGAGGTGTCCCTGCCTATGGCAGGGGGTTGGAACTGGATGATCTTTGAGGTCTCTTCCAACCTAAACCATTTTTTGACTCTATGATTTTAAGCAAGATAACTTTAAATAGCTGTGTGCAGTACAGCTGGGGAGATGGAGGGCTTAGCCCCACGACCAAATTACTGTGGTTTGACAAAGTGCAACCCACAAGCAGACACAGATACAAGAGGAAACATCATAGAATCATTACAGTCGGAAAAGACCTTTACGGTCATCAAGTCCAACTGTCATAGAATCATAGAATGGTTTAGGTTGGAAGGGACCTCAAAGATCATCCAGTTCCAACCCCCTGCCACAGGCAGGGACACCTCCCACTAGATCAGGTCACTCAAGACCTCATCCAACCTGGCCTTCAATACCTCCAGGGAGGGAGCAGCCACAACCTCCTTGGAAAACCTGTCCCCATGTCTCACCACCCTCACTGTGAAGAACTTCCTCCTAACATCCTATTTAAATCTCTCCTCTGCCAGTTCAAACCCACCCCCCCTCGTCCTGTCATTACAAGACCTTGTGGATAGTCCCTCCCCAGCCCTCCTGTAGGTCCCCTTCAGATACTGGTAGGCTGCTATAAGGTCTCCTGGATGCCTTCTCTTCTCCAGGCTGAAAAGCCCCAACTCTTTCAGCCTGTCCTCATAGCAGAGGTGCTGCAGCCCTCTCAGCATCTTTGTGGCCCTCCTCTGGACTCTCTCCAACAGTTCCATGTCCTTCTTGTGCTGGGGGCTCCAGAGCTGCACACAGTACTGCAGGTGGGGTCTGAGGAGAGCAAAGGGGCAGAATCACCTCAACCTAATGCCACCACGTGTACTAAACCATGTCCCCAGAGTTTTTTTTAAGATCTCCAGGGATAGTGTCTCCACCACTTCCCTGGGCAGCCTGTTCCAATGCCTGACCACTCTTGCAGGAAAGAACTATTTCCTGATATGCAACCCAAACCTCCCCTGGCACAATTTCCAGCCATTTTCTTTCATCCCCTCGCTACTTCTCTGAGAAAAGAGACCAACCCCCCACCTGGGTCTCACCTCCTTTCAGGGAGGTGTGAAGAGCTAGGAGGTCTCTCCTCACCCTCCTTTTCTCCAGGCTGAACAGTTCTCTCAGCTGCTCCTCACAAGATTTGTTCTCTAGACCCTTCAGCAGTTTCATTGCCCTTCTCTGGACACTCTCCAACACCTCAATGTCCTTCTTACAGCAAGGGGCCCAAAGCTGAACCCAGTATTCATGGTGTGACCTCACCAACGCCCAGTACAGCAGTACAATCACTTCCCTACTCCTGCTGTCCACACTAGTGCTGATCCAAGCCAGGATGCTGGTGGCCTTCTTGGCCACATGAGCACACTGCTGGCTCGTGTTCAGATGGCTGTCAACCAGGGCCCATTTATGCCAGGCACCTTTCCAGCCACCCTGCCCCAGGCCTGTTAAGTTTTAGGCAGAAGGAAGAGGTATGAGCTCATTTGCTTTAAATCATACTGGTCATTGGCCCTGGCTCACACCCATGGGAATATTCACACATATTTAGGCTTGGATGGTGGTCAACGACTTGTTCAGACTCAGTGGGTTTGGTCCCTGTGCTTAAAACCAGGCATTTCCATACAATTGCTAAGGCTGGCAAAGTCTCTGAAAATCATAGAATCATAGAATGGTTCAGGTTGGAAGAGACCTCAAGGATCATCCAGTTCCAACCCCCCTGTGCCATAGGCAGGGACACCTCCCACTAGAACAGGTCATTCAAGGTCTTATCCAGCCTGGCCTTCAACACCTCCAGGGAGGGAGCAGCCACAACCTCCCTGGGCAACCTATTCCAGTGTCTCACCACCCTCACTGTGGAGAACTTCCTCCTAACATCCAGTTTAAATCTCCCCTCTGCCAGTTTAAACCCATTCCCCCTCGTCTTCTCATTACAAGACCTTGTCAATAGTCCCTCCCCAGCCCTCCTGTAGGCCCCCTTCAGATACTGGAAGGCTGCTATAAGGTCTCCTGGAAGCCTTCTCTTCTCCAGGCTGAACAGCCCCAACTCTCTCAGCCTGTCCTCATAGCAGAGGTGCTGCAGCCCTCTGATCATCTTCGTGGCCCTCCTCTGGACTCTCTCCAGCAGTTCTCAGTTATGGTCAATAGCTAAAAGAGTGGGCAAGACTTTTTTCAGTGGTGCCTAGTGACAGCATAATGGGTAACAGGCACAAGTTGGAACCTAGGAGGTTCCACTTACACTTCTTTTCTGTGAGGGTGCTGGAGCCCTGGAGCAAGCTGCCCAGAGAGGTTGTGCAATCTTAAATCTCCGAAGAGATTTCAAACCCACCTGGACATTGTGATGCTGGGCAGCCTCTTCGTGGCCCTCCTCTGGACAAGTCCAATCTTCTACCCAATGCCTCCATGACCATTAGACCATGTCCCAGCTCACAGAAATGTCCAGGTTGGCAAAGCCTCTCAGGATCAACAAGTCCAACCTATAACCCTACTCTACAAGATTCACCTTAAACTTTATCTCTAAGCACCACATCCAAACGACCTTTAAGCACATCCAGGGTCAGTACCACACCTACTTTTTTCTCTAATGACTCTGAGGATGGTGACTCCAACACCTCCCTGGGCAGCCTGTTCCAATGCCTGACCACTGCAGTAAAGAAATTCCTCCCAATATCCAAGCTAAACCTCATGTGGCACAGCTTGAGGCCGTCTCCTTTTTTCCTGTTGTTAGTTATTTGGGAAAAGAGGCCAACAACAAACTCGCTACAACCTCCTTAATCATAGAATCATAGAATGCTGTGGGTTGGAAGAGACCTTTAAAGGTCATGCAGTCATTTTGTGCCAGAAGAAATGCCACTGGGAAACTGAGACATGCATAGGATCACAGAATCAGTCAGGGTTGGAAGGGACCACAAGGATCATCTAGTTCCAACCCCTCTGCCATGCCCAGGGACACCCTACCCTACATCAGGCTGCCCACAGCCTCATCCAGCCTGGCTGCAAACACCTCCAGGGATGTGATCCCAACCACCTCCCTGGGCAACCCATTCCAGGCTCTCACCACTCTTCATGGTGAACAACTTCCTCCTCACATCCAATCTCAATCTCCCCACTTCCAGCTTTGCTCCATTCCCCCTAGTCCTGTCACTACCTGAGAGCCTAAGAAGTCCCTCCCCAGCAATTTTGCAGGCCCCCTTCAGATACTGGAAGGCCACAAGAAGGTCACCTCAGAGCCTCCTCTTGTCCAGATTAAACAGCCCCAACTCTTTCAGTCTGTCCTCATAGCAGAGGTGCTGCAGTCCTCTGAGCATCCTCGTGGCCCTTCTCTGGACACTCTCCAGCATGTTCACATCCCTCTTGTCCCAGGGGCTCCAGAATTGGATGCAGTACTCCAGGTGGGGTCTCACCAGGGCAGAGTAGAGGGGGAGAATCACCTCCCTCGACCTTCTGGCCACACTTCTCCTGATGCAGCCCAGGCTCTGCTTGGCTTTCTGGGCTGCAAGTGCACACTGCTGCCTCATGTTGAGCTTCTCCTCCACCAGCACCCCCAAGACCCTCTTCTCAGGGCTGCTCTCCAGCCAGTCAGTACCCAGCCTGGATTTGTGCTTGGGATTGCCTCGACCCAGATGCATGCATCTGAAGGTTCTCTCTTACTTATGAGGGGAGATCTCTGCCCTCCTGCAGAGACTGTTGAAGGTCATCCTGTGATGCTGTGTTTCCAAAAACTCCTTACCATTGGATGTTGAATGTTAATGATTGAGCAGAAGCTACATCCCTTAAGATACTGCTGCAGCTCCTGTAGAAAGCAGCAAGATAGCAGTGGGACCCTGGTGTCTCCCCATGTACGTGACATGCAGGAGCAGTGTCCACAACCTCATTACCTGATTGTCTCCCAACCTATACCTTGGGAGGATTTCAAATTTTGAGAGCCATTTTCAACCTTCACATCACAGAATCTCCTGTTTGGAAAAGACTTTAAGATCATCGAGTCCAACCATAACCTAACATTTCCCTGCACACAACTGTAAGACAATGTCCTTAAGCTCCACATCAAAACGTTTTTTAAAGACCTCCAGGGATGGTGACGCCCATCACTTCCCTGGGCAGCCTGTTCCAGTGCCTGGTGACCCTTTTGGTGAAGAAATTTTCTGTAATATCCAAACTAAACCTCCTCTGGTGCAACTTGAGGCCATTTTCTCTTGTCCTATTTCTTGCTGCCTAGGAGAAGAGGCCAGGCCCCACATGGTTCCAATCTACTTTTAAAGAGCTATAGATAGCCAAAAGGTCTCCCTTCAGCCTCCTTTTCTCCAGGCTGAACAACCCCAGTTCCCTCAGCCTCTCCTCACAAGACCCCTCACTAGCTCTGCTGCCCTTCTTTTCCCCTTCTACAAAGCAGAGTTGCCCAAATGAAATGTGTAGGGAGCATAGCTTGAAGCATTTCAGTTTCTTTTCCAGAAGAACATCATCTGGCAAATTCTGTTGTCTGGGAAAATTCATTAAAATTAAGTAATTTTAAAGGAAATAAATGAAAATGACCCTTTCAGAAAGCAGCCACCCTACACTTCTTCACCTTCCCCTCTTGCAACATCTCAACTCCAGAGCTAATGCTCTGTCACAGAGCCATCTTCACCTCTCTAAAAGCAGCATTTTAAAGATAGTCTCATCATCTCTGGCGGCCTGAGTAACAACTTTGGATGTCTGGGAGCTGATAACAGACTCAATTAAGGGGCAGAGAAGAGCTCTTACCCAAGACACTGGAGATGTTGGGGGTAAAGCTAAGCTCTATTAGCACAAGAGTTGGTGGGAGAAAAGGCAGGTTCATAGATACATAGAATCACAGAATCATTAATGGTTTAGGATGGAAGGGACCTCAATGATCATCCAATTCCAACACGCCACCACCATAGGCAGGGACACCTCCCACTAGAACAGGTCGCTCCAGACCTCATCCAGCCTGGCCTTCAACACCTTCAGGGAGGGAGCAGCCACAACCTCCCTGGGCAACCTGTGCCAGTGTCTCACCGCCCTCACTGGAAAGAACTTCTTCCTAACATCCAGTTTCAATCTCCCCTCTGCCAGTTTAAAACCATTCCCCTTCATCCTGTCATTACAAGACCTTATGAATAGTCCCTCTCCAGCCCTCCTGTAGGCCCCCTTCAGATACTGGAAGGCTGCTATAAGGTCTCCTCAAAGCCTTCTCTTCTCCAGGCTGAAAAGTCCCAACTCTCTCAGCCTGTCCTCATAGCAGAGCTGCTGCAGCCCTCTAAGCATCTTTGTGGCCCTCCTCTGGACCCTCTCCAACAGTTCCATGTCCTTCCTGTGCTGGGGGCTCCAGAACTGCACACAGTACTGCAGGTGGGGTCTGAGGAGANCAGCACACAGTTGCTGTCTGGGCTGCACTCACACTGCAGCCTCATGTTGAGCTTTTCACCAACACAGACCCCCAGGTCCTTTTCCTCAGGGCTGCTCTCAGCCACTCACCACCCAGCCTGGATTTGTGCTTGGGATTGCAGCGACCCAGGTGCAGGACCTTACACTTGGCCTTGTTGAATTTCATGAAGTTAGCCTGGCCCCACCTCTGCAGCCTGCCCAGGTCCCTCTGGATGGATCCCTGCCCTCTAGCAAGTCAACTGTGCCACACAACTTGGGGTCATCTGCAAACTTGCTGAGGGTGCACTCCATTCCTCTGCCCATGTCACTAACAAAGATGTTCAACACCTTGTAAGAAGTACACACCACTACCCCCATCATCCTCCTCCCCCCAGCTTTCTTGTAGCCCCCCTTCAGGTACTGGAAATCTGCTAGAAGGTCTCCCTAGAGCCTTCTCTTCTTCTGCATGGGGCCTCCTGAGCTCAGTGCTTGCCCTGATGGGCAGCACAGCACCAGTGCAGAGCTTGTCAGATGTTACTGCATTGTAAAAAATCACAGTTTAGATTGGGAAAGGAGCCCCAGAGGAACAACTGTCTGATACCTTCTCCAAGCTGAATAGATTCAAATCTCAGAGCACAGAACCACAGAATCACAAAATGGTTTGGCTTTAAAGGTCAGCTGGTCCCAACTCCCCACACTAAACAGGGACATCTTCAATTAGATCAGGTTGTTCAGAGCCCCAAACAACCTGGCCTGGAATGGTTCTACAGACAGGGCTTTTACCACCTCTGTGGGCAACTCAAGAAATTTCTTCCTTAGACCTAGCCTAAATTTCCCTCTTTTGGTTGAAAACCATCACCCCTTGTCCTGTCACAAGAGCCTTTCTTATGTCCCCAGCTTTCTTATCAGCCCCTTCAAAGGCTTGAAAGGCCACCAGAAGATGTCCCTGAAGCCTTCTCTTCTCCAGCCTGAACAACCCCAACTGTCTCAGCCTGGCCTCAAAGCAGAGGGCTTCCAGCCCTCCCATCAGTGTTGTGACCTCCTCTGGCCCTGCTCCAACAGGTCCCTGTCTGTCCTGTGCTAAGAACTCCAGAGCTGGCCCCAGCACTGCAGGTGGGGTCATAGAATCATAGAATCAATGGTTTATGTTGGAAGAGATCTCAAAGATCATCCAGTTCCAACCCCCCTGTGCCATAGGCAGGGACACCTCCCACTAGATCAGGTCACCCAAAGCCTCATCCAGCCTGGCCTTAAACACCTCCAGGGAGGGAACAGCCACAACCTCCCTGGGCAATCTGTGCCAGTGTCTCACCACCCTCACTGTGAAGAATTTCTTCCTAATGTCTAGTTTCAATCTCCCCTCTGCCAGTTTAAACTCATTCCTCCTCGTCCTGTCATTACAAGACCTTGTGAACAGTCCCTCCCCAGCCCTCCTGTAGGCTCCCTTCAGATACTGGTAGGCTGCTATAAGGTCTCCTGGAAGCCTTCTCTTCTCCAGACTGGAAAGCCCCAACTCTCTCAGCCTGTCCTCATAGCAGAGGTGCTCCAGCAGAGCACAGCAGAGGGGCAGAATCCCCTCCCTTCCCCTGCTGCCCACACTGCTGGGGATCAGCCCAGGACAGGTTGTCTCTGGGCTGTGAGTGCACGGTGCCAGCTCTTGTCCAGCTTTTCTCCCTCCAGCATCCCCAAGTCCCTCTTCATAGGGCTGGTCTCCAGCCCTCTTTCCCCCAGCCTGGATTAACACCAGGGTTGTCCCCACTCTGGTGCAGGACCTTGCACTTGGCCTTGTTATGAGGTTCACAATGCCTCACTTCTCAAGCTTGTCCAAGTCCTTCTTGATAGCATCCTGTCCCTCAGGTTTGTCAACAACACAGCCCAGCTTGGTGTCATTTGCAGACTTGCTGATGGTGCACCCCCCTCTTGTGCACCTGAACCACCCCAGCACTCTCCACTGCACTCACTCCAGTGTATCAATAACCTTCCTGTATTAGGAAGACCAAAAGTGGACTGTGCTGGTTTGAACTCATTGGAGAATTTGAGTGAGAATTTAGACTATTGGCTGAGAGAGGAAAACACAGGATGTCACTGCACCCAGAGCTTTACTGAGAAAGAGAAAAAAATTGTTTTTAAAGTATTGTACCCAAAACATCAGATATCAGATGGTTTCTGACCGCTCTGGCTGTGGCTGCT
>VWZI01006480.1:135191-150966 GCA_013396835.1 Psilopogon haemacephalus
CCTCTTTCAGATACTGGAAGGTTGCTATAAGGTCTCCTCAAAGTCTTCTCTTCTCCAGGCTGAAAAGCCCCAACTCTCTCAGCCTGTCTTCATAGCAGAGCTGCTGCAGCCCTCTCAGCATCTTTGTGGCCCTCCTCTGGACTGGCTCCAGCAGTTCCATGTCCTTCCTGTGCTGGGGGCTCCAGAACTGCACACAGTACTGCAGGTGGGGTCTGAGGAGAGCAGAGTAAAGGGGCAGAATCCCCTCCCTTGCCCTGCTGCCCACAGCTGCTCTTGCTGCACTCATACTGCAGGCTCATGTTGAGCTTTTCATCTACCCAGACCCCCAGGTCCTTTTCCTCAGAGTTGCCCTCAGCCATTCCCCACCCAGCCTGGATTTGTGCTTGGGATTGCACCACTGAGGCACAGAACCTTACCCTTGGCCTTGTTATCCATCAAGCTCTCAAAAGGAATGGTGATGAAGGAGACTGTCTCCATCATGAACGGAGGGCAATATTAATGTAGCATGGTGGACACTCAGAAATGGACCTTTCAGCTTAAAATTAACCATCAGCAGAGAACTGAGCCAGACTCTTTTCAGTGGAGCCCAGCAACAGGACAATGGGCAACAGGCATAAACTGGAACTCAGGAGGTTCCACCTAAACATGAGGAAAAACTTCTTTCCTTTGAGAGTGGTGGAGCCCTGGAGCAGGCTGCCCAGGGAGGTTATAGTCTCCCTCTCTGGAGAGATTCCAAACCCACATAGACATTATGATCCCCAGCAACCTGCTGTGGGTGACTCTGCTTTAGCAGGGTGGTTGGACTGGACGATCTCTAGAGGTCCCTTCCAACCCCCACCGTGCTGGGATTCTTTCTTAATGTGGCTATTAGGAACTTCGGTGCTAACACCATTGCAGATGTTAATGAAGTTAACAAAGAGACAACGAAGGATTTTCTTGCCATGGCTAACAAAAGCAGAGTTTTGTCTTTAGCAGGAAGCTCCTTAGAATCATAGAATGGTTTAGGTTGGAAGAGACCTCAAAGATCATCCAGTTCCAAGCCCCTGCCACAGGCAGTGACACCTCCCACTAGATCAGGTTACTCAAGACCTCATCCAGCCTGGCCTTGAACACATCCAGGGAGGGAGCAGCCACAACCTCCCTAGGCAACCTGTTCAAGTGCTTCACCACCCTCACTGTGAAGAATTTCTTCCTAACATCCCATTCAAATCTCCTCTCTGCCAATTTGAACCCATTCCCCCTCATCCTGTCATTACAAGACCTTGTGAACAGTCCCTCCCCAGCCCTCCTGTAGGCCCCCTTCAGATACTGGTAGGCTGCTATAAGGTCTCCTGGAAGCCTTCTCTTCTCCAGGCTGAAAAGCCCCAACTTTCTCAGCCTGTCCTCATAGCAGAGCTGCTGCAGCCCTCTGATCATCTTCGTGGCCCTCCTCTGGACTCTCTCCAACAGTTCCATGTCCTTCTTGTGCTGGGGGCTCCAGAACTGCACACAGTACTGCAGGTGGGGTCTGAGGAGAACAGAGTAAAGGGGCAGAATCCCCTCCCTTGCCCTGCTGGTAATGCTTCTCTTAATGCAGCCCAGGACACGGTTGGCTGTCTGCTCATTTAGTGCAAGGAATGTGCAAAAGCTGTCTCTGCAGAACAGCAGTTTCCACACGGGGTCATGAGTCTGGAAGCACAGATGGAAGTGGGATCACAAACATAGACGTGGTATCACAGAGGGAAAACTGTGAGAAGCAGGACTGTACAAGGGCCTTACAGGCAATCAAAGACCTCACTAAAAAATCATCATTTTTCTGTGCTGAGAGCACCTACAGTTCACAAGGCAAGAAGAAGGAAAGCATTTTAGTGCATCCCAAGAGCTACTGTGATACTCACACCTCTGCTAAGCGAGCAAAGAGGAACCTTCAGTGCTCAGCCTGCCTAGGTGTAACTAATGCAAAGATGCCCAAGTGGTCACACAACCAGGTTGGGCAGCTCTGCTCAGCACCATTGATTTTTGCAGAGGCAAAACAGAGCCCCAGAGCACAGAAGATTCCTGTCACAGCTGTATTCACTTGTGATGTCTGCCAGAAGGAGCAAATCCTCACCTTTCACCCAGCCTGGCATTTTGATTTCACACTTGCACATAGACACCAGCAACATGACAACCCTGTGGAAGCACCTACAGGTAACTCGGAGTGATTGAGCAGCAGAAAATTTACCTTGACAAGGAGGGCTACAAGTCAGCCACCAAATGGACTGACCGAAACTGCACTCCTACACACAGGAGCAAATAAACTTCTCCAGATACTGTCACATCTGCTGCATCAAGAAACTGAACTAGAAAGACCCAAGATAGTGGTGCCTTAACAAGGAGACAGATGGGGACATGCTCTAAAAGAACCCCAAAACCATCAGCTAAACTAACATCCCCTCCAGCCTACATGTGGTCAAACATCGTTTTCATACAATCATAGAATGGTTTAGGTTGGAAGAGACCTCAAAGATCATCCAGTTCCAACCCCCCTGTGCCATAGGCAGGGACACCTCCCACTAGAGGTGTCTGGATTGCATTGTCAGAATGAGCAGAACTCAGAAGTAAAAAGAATAAGAGAAGAAATTGAGAGGAAAAAGAATAAAGTAAGAACTCAAGAGGCTTTTTGCCTTCTCATCTGTGTTTCTTGAACAGAGAAAGGGTGTCCTCTGTTGTCAGCCCTTCCTGGGGTCACTGCATGGTTCTTGGTGTCCTTCTACAATGGGAAGAAGTGGCTGTGGCTATGCTACAGGGAACTAAGTGGGCAGCAGAGATGAAAAGAGGGATAAAAGCCATTTATGTTATGGAGTACCATGAGCTGAGTCTGCTGCTTTCGAAGACAAAGAACTGGGGAGCAGCAAAATACTGGGTGCCACATAAACGTTCCAGATCAGGATAGGGCTCTGAGCAAACTGATCCAGTTGAAGATGTCCCTACTGACATCTAGAGGGGGGTGGAATAGAAAACCCTTACTGGAGAGCTGGGCACAGAGGAACAAAATGAGGCTCAACAAGGACAAGTGCAGAGTCCTGCACCTGGGGAGGAATAATAAACTGCACCAGTACAGGCTGGGAGGTGATCTGCTGGAGAGCAACCCTGGTGAGTTCCCTGGCAGATAACAAGTTATCCATGGGACAGCAATGTGCCCTGGTGGCCAAGAGGGACAATGGGATTCTGGGGTGTGTTAGGCAGAGTGTGTCCAGCAGAACAAGGGACGAGCTCCTCCCCCTCTACTCTGTTCTGCTGAGACCCCATCTTGAGTACTGCCTTTAGTTTTGGTCTCCCTAGTTGAAGAGGGACAGGGAATCTGCTGGAGAGGGTCCAGCAGAAGGCTACGAGGATGATGAGGGGACTGGAGCACTGCCTGATGAGGAGAGGCTGAGAGATCTGCTCTCTCAGCAGTCTGGAGAAGAGAAGACCAAGAGGGGATTTAATAAATGTCTACAAATATCTGAGGGCTGGGGGTCAGGAAGGGGGGGACAGGCTCTGCTCACTTGTTCCCTGGGATAGGACAAGGAGCAATGGGTGTAAGCAGCAGCACAGGAGGTTCCACCTCAACACAAGGGGGAACTTCTTTACTGCAAGGGTCACAGAGCACTGGACCAGGCTCCCCAGAGAGGTTGTGGAGTCTCCTTCTCTGGAGACTTTCAAGGCCTATCTGGATGCATTCCTTTGTGATCTGTGCTAGATTGTATGGTCCTGCTCTGACAGGGGGTTTGGACTCCATCTCTTTGGGTCCCTTCCAACATCCTGACATCCTGTGATCCTTCCAACCCAAACTATTCCATGATTCTATGACATCAAACTCTCCAAATGGTCAAGAGCTGACTGGCCACATACATTGCATGACTGAAGGGTGACATGGTCAAGAGCTGACTGGCCACATACATTGCATGACTGAAGGGTGACATGGTCAAGAGCTGACTGGCCACATACATTGCATGACTGAAGGGTGGGGGGGGGTGACACCATCTTCTCTGGACCCCCACCACTCCTCAGCAAGGCATAGGCAAATTGGGCATTCCAAATAGCTCCAGGGCTGACTGGTGGGTTTGGCTTGCTCTTCCCCACAGCTGAGGACCCTGATTACTTCTTATCACAGCCTTGATGACAGCCACCAAATAACATTAGTACAGGACCTCAACTGGAAGTCAGGCACAGCTGAGAGCCATACACTGATTCTGGTTCTGACTTACACCAACAGAAAGTGATCAGTTCAGATAATTAGAGCCACCCTTACACACCAGACCTACATCTCCAGATTTTTATCTACCCCATAAACATCAGGGTGCAGAATTAGATCTAATGTAGGAGAGGGGGGGTAAAATTATCCCTAGATGTGCACCATGCTCAGCACATAGCCTCTTCAATTCAAGAGTCCCAAAGAATATTTAGGGGACCTCACAAATTTCCTCTTTTTCATCCTTTCCCAAATACGTTTTGCTACAAGTAGGATATAGAAACCTAAGAACTCATTAGAAGGTCACAGTATAAGAAGTCCAGCACAGAGACAGTAACAAGACAAAGAATAACCCTCACTTGCCCTTTCAGTAATATTTTTCTTTTTTTTTTGCATTAGTCTGGCTCAAAATCAGCATCATATTATCTCACCTCCTCACTTTGCACTGCGATCGCTGTAAAGCTCTTCCATTTTCACTTACCTTGTCCATAAGAGACAGAATGAAAAGGGATCAGCTGAAATTCAGCAGCCCACGCACCTCTACATGCATTTCAGGCTGCATCTTCCTCAGAAGCCTCACCAAAGACTGAGCCAGAGCTTGGAAAGGGAAGATGAGAACTCCAGCCTCTCTGGAGGACACACTGAAAATCCTGCAGACTCTGGGAAAATTAAGATAGCTGAGAGTCAACCCTGCTGACTCTCATTCTGCCAGAGAGCTGCAGCTGGTGTCAGTGAAATATTTATGCTAAGGCAGCAGATGTTGTGAGCAAAGTATGAAGAAAGACATGAGAGCTGCAGAATCAGGTCCAGGCATCCAGTGATTTGTTTGCTTCCTACTATGGCCATCATCAGATCTCAGAGTGTTAGAGGTTGGAAGGGACCTCTGGAGATCAGCCAGTCCAACCCCCCTGCCAAAGCAATATCACCTAGGGCAGGTGCACAGGAACACATCAGGGTGGGATTTAAAAATCTCTATAGGAAACTTCTCTGAGCACCCTGCTCCAGTGCTCTGTTGCCCTCACAGTAAAGAAGTTTTTCCTGATGCTGAGGTGGAACTTAGAATCCTAGAATCAGCCAGGGTTGGAAGGGACCACAAGGATTTTCTATTTCCAACCTCCCTGCCATGGGCAGGGACACCCTACCCTACATCAGGCTGTACAGAGCCTCATCCAGCCTGGCTGCAAACACCTCCAGGGATGTGACCCCAACTACCCGCCCTGGGCAACCTGTTCCAGCCTCTCACCACTCTCATGGTGAAGAACTTCCTCCTCACATCCAGTCTGAATCTCCCCACCTCCAACTTTTTTCCATTCCCCCTAGCCCTCTCACTACCTGAGAGCCTAAAAAGTCCCTCCTCAGCTTTTCTGCAGGCCTCCTTCAAATACTGGAAGGCCACAAGAAGGTCACCTCAGAGCCTCCTCTTCTCCAGAATGAAGAGCCCCAGCTCTTTCAGTCTGTCCTCATAGCAGAGGTGCTGCAGCCCTCTGATCATCCTTGTGGCCCTTCTCTGGACACGCTCAGCATGTCCACATCCCTCTTGTAACTCCCTGCATTCCAGTTTGCTATAAAGATGTTTCT
This sequence comes from Psilopogon haemacephalus, assembly GCA_013396835.1. NCBI lineage: Eukaryota > Metazoa > Chordata > Aves > Piciformes > Megalaimidae > Psilopogon > Psilopogon haemacephalus. The sequence continues at coordinate 140,965 of VWZI01006480.1, forward strand.
TGCAGGTAGTTAACAAGAGTGTATGAGCTGGTCAAGCACATGGAGACACCTTCACCTTTCCAAATTTCAGTGACCTTAGGGACCTTCCAACGGACAGATTGCATCTTGGAAATGTCTTTGCATGAACTTTTTTTCAAGGGATCTTCTCTTTAGAGTTACCAAACAGGCAGGTGGCTGGATCATGATCCCTGGCAGCATTTAGAAGATCATAGAATCATAGAATGATTTAGGTTGGAAGAGACATCAAAGATCATCCAGTTCCAAACCCCCCACCATAAGTTGGTCACTCAAGGCTTCACCCAACCTGGAACACCTCCAGGGAGGGAGCAGCCCCAACCTCCTTGGGATACCTGTTCCAGTATCTCATAACCCTCACTGTGAAGAGCTTCCTCCTAACATCCTGTTTAAATTTCCCCTCTGCCAGTTTAAACCCATTACCTCTCATCTTGTGTAAAGGGTTAAGCCCACCTGGGAACCCCCTGACTCCCCTCCAAGGGGTGGTCTGACCTTTTATCCAGGTGTCATGGTTAGCCTCTCCCACTTCCTGCCAGGACCTGGTTATAAAAGGAGAACCCATCTTCTCTTCTTGCTCTTGGTTCCTGCTCTGCCTGGAGTAACTACTTTATCTGCTCTCTGCTGCCACACTACTGCATGCACCTCTGCTACTATGTGAAGAGCGCCACCTTTTTTCATTTGGAACACTAACTGCTCTTCACCATCAAATTCCTACATCCTGCCTTTATCCAATGTCAAGACCATCCATCTCAGCCTTTGGACTCAATTGCCTTCCACAGGTTGTATTTGTAATTTGTTTCCCTTTTTCTTTTCCCCCTTCTCCCCAGCTTCTTTATTTTTTCCCTCATTCCCCATACCCTGCATTTTGTTCCCCTTCTCTCCCACCTTCTGTAAAAAAAACCCTTTCCCATCCTATTTATTGTTGAAGTTTATACCTTTTTTACTTCCAAATCAGATTGAGTTTTTATTGGGCTTTTGGGCTTAGGGGTAGCTGGCTTAAACCCAATACATCTTGTCATTATGAGACCTTGTCAATAGTCCCTCCCCAGCCTTCCTGTAGGCCCCCTTCAGATACTGGAAGGCTACTATAAGGTCTCCTCAAAGCTTTCTCTCTTTCAGCCTGGGGAAGGACTGTCCTCATAGCAGAGCTGTTGCAGCCCTTTGAGCATCTTCATGGCCTCCTCTGCACTCTCTCCAGCAGTTTCATGTCCTTCCTGTGCTGGGGGCTCCAGAACTGCACACAGTATTCCAGGTAGGGTCTAAGGAAAGCAGAGTAAAGGGGCAGAATCCTCTCCCTTGCCCTGCTGCCCACAGCTGCTCTTGCTGCAGCCCAGCACACAGTTGCTGTCTGGGCTGCACTCACACTGCAGCCTCATGTTGAGCTTTTCATCACCCCAGACCCCCAGGTCCTTTTCCTCAGGGCTGTTCTCAGTCATTCCCCACCCAGTCTGGATTTGTGCCTGGGATTGAACTGACCCAGGTGCAGGACCTTACACTTGGCCTCGTTGAATTTCTTGAGGTTGGCCTGGGCCCACCTCTGCAGCCTCTCCAGATCCCTCTGGATGGATCCCTGCCCTCTAGCAAGTCAACTGTGCCACACAGCTTGGTGTCATCTGCAAACTTGCTGAGGGTGCACTCAATTCCTCTGTCTATAAGATGCAGAGATGTGATGCTGAGGGATATGGTTCAGTGGTGACTTGACAGTGATGGGTTGGTGGTTGGACTCAACGATCTTAAAGGTTCCTTCCAAACAAAACAAATCTATGATTCTGTGATTTCTATTATCTCCTTACTTTGAAAACCATTAAAGTTTTTAGCACTGTTTTACCTTTTGGCAAGAAGTTCCACAGATTTACTACATGCTGCATGAAAACCTCAGGTTCTTTCTTTAGTTTTCAACCCTCATCTAAATAATTTTCAGTTCTTGAGTAAGGAACATTAAAGTTTTTAAAATCTGGGAGAAATGTTGCCTTTTTTTTCTTCCATAACACCAGTGTCATCTATGAGGCTTGGGAATATTTATCTCTACATCACTGGTGGAGCCTTAGGTGCTGAGCACATCCAAAGAGAAGAACAAGGAAGGGTCTGGAGGAGCAGCTGAGGGAACTGGGGTTGTTTAGCCTGGAGAAAAGGAGGCTGAGGGGAGACCTTGTTCTCTGCAAGGAGGTTGGAGTCATTCTCTTCTCCCAGGGCAAAAGGAAACAGACTCAAATTGCACCATGGGAGGTTTATGTTGGGCATAAGGAACAATTTCTACCCTGAAAGGATTGTCCCTGGTCCAGGCTGCCCAGGGAAGTGGTGAAGTCCTCAGCCCTGGAGGGGTTTAAAAGATGTGTAGGTGTGGTGTTGAGAGACATGGTTTAGTGATGACCTAGCAGTGCTGGTTGGACTGGATGGTCTCAGAGGTATTTTCCAACTTAAATAATTCTGTAATTCTATCAGAAATAGATCAAACAGTGCAACCTGAGTAGGAATGAAGTCCTGGTGCTCATGGAGAGACTGAAAAAAAACCTAAAAGATCCACACAAACCTCTCTCAATGATGAGAGCAGTTCAATTCAGCTCAGAACTAGACCAGACCCAGAAACTGAGCCAAATGAAAGGTTGGCCCAGTAATAATGCAGTTCTTAAAGGCCCTGGAAAGCCCCAGCATGTGTCTGACATCAGCCCTTTCTCAGAGGGCTTTACAGGAAAGCAAAGTCCACAGTGTGGCTGGTGTCACATGAGAGCTGTTTGGCTCCCTTCCCTATGGGGCAGAGATGATGTCTATGGCTTGAACCTTCGGACAGAAACTCAGCAAATTGGTTTCCCTTGGAGGGTGGACCATAGGGAAGCTTTACCATGAGCCCAGGGGCAAAGTGCATTTTGTCCAACTGGAGATGAACATAAGTGTTCTGTGCTAGGAGCAAGCATCTCCCTGCTCAAAAACCCATACCAGCTCTTCCCCTGTTTGCAAACCGTTCTCCATCCCTCATCTCACCTTAGCCTTCCAGTATCTGAAGGGGGCCTACAGGAAGGCTGGGGAGGGACTATTCACAAGGTCTTGTAAGACAAGAGTATTGGGTCCAGTTCTGGGCTCCCATGTTTAAGGCAGACAGGGAACTACTGGAAAGGGTCCAGTGAAGGCTACAAAGATGCTCTAGGGCACTAGAGCATCCCTGTAAGGAGGAAAGGCTGAGAGCTCTGGTTATGAAAAAGAGCAGCCTGAGAGAATGGCAGGAGGAAGTTCTTTCCAGTGAGGGTGGTGAGACACTGGAATGGGTTGCCCAGGGAGGTTGTGGCTGCTCCCTCCCTGGACACGTTCAAGGTCAGGTCAGATGAGGCCTTGAGCGACCTGTTCTAGTGGGTCCTGTCCCTGCCTATGGCACAGTGGGGTTGAAACTGGATAACCTTTGAGGTCACTTCCAACCTAAACCATTCTATGATCTTGAGGCAAACAAGGATCCCCCCTAATCCATTCACCTTCATGAGTGCGAAAGTCCACCATAAGCATCCTGTATAGAAGAGGAAATAAATCTCAAATTGTTCTTTTCAGTTAAAAAAAAAAAACCACCAAGTGTAGGAGGGAGCTGCCATTCAGCCAGCTGAAGGGTTAAATGTGGTGCTACCCAGAGACAGCTCCTTTCCTAGCTCAGCTCCCAGATGCTGGCCTGTTTAATGAAGATGGATTGCCTTCAGGAGGCCACCTCTGGCTAGACTCTCCCTGTGGCCCTTTTTTTTTTTTTTATTACCCCCACCCACGCAAGCGAACCCAAGATCCAGGCAGGGAAAAATTCCAGGCAATGGAGCAGTAAGAGAATAAATTGAGTTTTCTCACAGCAAACAGAGCCAGGTCTTCCCTAGCCCTTTCACTCAGGCATGGATTCTCTTGGGTCTAATGAGGGCTGAGACACTGACACCGTGAGAGAACATTTCACTTAGAATCACAGAATCAGTCAGGGTTGGAAGGGACCACAAGGATCATTTAGTTCCAACCCCTTGGCCATGCCCAGGGACACCCTACCTGAGATTAGGCTGGACAGAGCCTTATCCAGCCTGGCTGCAAACACCCCCCTGGGCAACCCATTTCAGGCTCTCACCACTCTCATGCTGAACAACTTCCTCCTCACATCCCATCTGAATCTCCCTACCTCCAGCTTTGCTCCATTCCCCCTAGTCCTGTCACTACCTGAGAGCCTAAAAAGTCCCTTCCCAGCTTTCTTGTAGGCCCCCTTCAGATACTGGAATGCCACAAGAAGGTCACCTGGGAGCCTCTTCTTCTCCAAACTGAACAGCCCCAACTCTTTCAGTCTGTCCTCATAGCAGAGGTGCTGCAGCCCTCTCAGCATCCTCGTGGCCCTTCTCTGGACATGCTCCAGCATGTCCACATCCCTCTTGTAATAGGGGCTCCAGAACTTGATGCAGTACTCCAGGTGGGGTCTCACCAGAGCAGAGTAGATGGGGAGAATCACCTCTCTTGACCTGCTGGCCACACTTCTCCTGCTGCAGCCCAGGCTCTGCTTGGCTTTCTGGGCTGCAAGTGCACACTGCTGGCTTTCCTACCCTCACTTGTATTTATGGAATTTGCAGCCGTTTACTTCCTCCAAGGAGTCTTGCCTGTGGGTTATGGCAGCACTAGGAAATTCGTGCCCTCCCTGCAGAGCCACTGGAGACCCACAGCCTCTGCACGCCAGCCTGCAGAACATCTGCTTTACAGCTCCAGGGCTCCACCACTCTCACAGCACAGATTTTCCTCACGTTTAGACAGAACCCCTTGGGTTCCAGTTTGTGCCTGCTGCCTCTCGTCCTGTCACTGGGCACTACTGCAAAGAGTCTGCCCCCATCTTCCAAGGGCTGAGAAAATCCACTCTCAGGCTACTCTTTTTCATCACCAGGGCTCTCAGCCTGTCCTCCTGACAGAGATGCTCTACTCCTCTCAGCCCCTTTGCAGCCTTCACTCGACCCTTTCCAGTAGTTCCCTGTCTCTCTTGAACATGGGAGCCCAGAACTGGACCCAGTACTCCAAATGTGGCCTCACTAGGGCAGAATAGGTCACTGGGTGCAAAATTTATAATGCTCTAAATCACAACCCTGGTGCTGGCCAAAAGAAGGTCTGGAGTGGGGGGGAAGAGGTGTGAATTGTGATGGTGCTGCAGCTTGCAAAAATCTTTATTACCTGAAGGTGTGATCAGAGGGCTGCAGCACCTCTCCTAGGAGGACAGACTGAAAGGGTTGTGGCTATTCAGTTTGGAGAAGAGGAGGCTCCCAGGTGACCTTGTTGTGCCCTTCCATTATCTGAAGGAGGCCTACAGAAAAATTGGGGAGGGAGTTTTTAGGCTCTCAGGTAGCAGCAGGACTAGGGGGAATGGAGCAAAGCTGGAGGTGGGGAGATTCAGATTGGATGTGAGGAGGAAGTTGTTCACCATGAGAGGGGTGAGGCCCTGGAACAGGTTGCCCAGGGGATGGCTGGGGCCACTTCCCTGGAGGTGTTTGCAGCCAGGCTGGCAGAGGCTGTGGGCAGCTTAATCTAGGGTAGGGTGTCCCTGGGCATGGCAGGGGTGTTGGAACTAGATGATCCTTGTGGTCCCTTCCAACCCTGACTGGTTCTACGATTCTATGATTCTTTGTCACCATAGACTTTGAAAGGAACAAGCTCTACTTGGGGTGGATGCACAACTTAGATTTAATGCTAATAATTCTCTTACACCTTGAGGGTATAGTGAATGAGTGCATTAGGATCTGAAGGCATAAGGGGGCCAAATCCAGCCTACATTATAGGAAATATTAAAAGATTTGCACGAAGGGAGTGCTGGCATGGCTTGATGAGCAGGACAACCTGAGCTCAGTGAAGTGCTGCTTCCCAGGGGTGAGGTGGATCAGGACTGTGTTATGGAGGGAAGCCAGTTAAATGCATTAAGAGAAGCATTGCCAGCAGGGCAAGGGAGGGAATTCTCCCCCTTTATTCTGCTCTCCTCAGACCCCACCTGCAGTACTGTGTGCAGTTCTGGAGCCCCCAGCACAAGAAGTACATGGAACTGTTGGAGAGAGTCGAGAGAAGGGCCATGAAGATGCTCAGAGGGCTGCAGCACCTCTGCTATAAGGACAGGCTGAGAGAGTTGAGGCTCTGCAGCCTGGAGAAGAGAAGGCTTCCAGGAGACCTTAGAGTAACCTTCCAGTATCTGAAGGGGACCTACAGGAGGGCTGGGGAGGGACTATCCACAAGGTCTTGTGAAGGACAAGGGGGAATGGGTTTAAACTGGCAGAGGGGAGATTGAAAGGGGATGTTAGGAGGAAGTTCTTTCCAGTGAGGGTGGTGAGACACTGGTACAGGTTGCCCAGGGAGGTTGTGGCTGCTCCCTCCCTGCAGGTGTTCAAGGTCAGGCTGAATGAGGCTTTGGGGGACCTGTTCTAGTGGGAGGGGTCCCTGCCTATGTTGGGGGGTTGGAACTGGATGATCTTTGAGGTCCCTTCCAACCTAAACCATTCTATGATTCTATGAAGTGTTAGGCTCTCGAGGAGAAGAAAAGATGCCCATGTGTTGATGCAGGTAACTCTGGTTCATTTTCTGGACAAGAGTAAAAGCAGTTAAATAAACACATAAATCTCTCTTCCTCCCTCTGTGTATGTGTGTGTTTGAGTTATTTTAACTGAAAGAATGTTACTGTCAGGAGCCATCAATCACCTCTGGAGAGTCATGTTCACTTGCCTACAGCATGGAGAGGCAGAACCAGTGTGGGGGAGACTCCCAAAAGGAAAAAAAAATGCTTCAGGTTGAAGTTCTTCCAGCTCATTTGAAGAGACGTCAAGTTTAACGATCTTAAGGAATGAGGAGGGGAGAGGGCTATAAAATTAAGCTATTTCCAGCTTTTCTCCCTTCTACCCCCAAAATATGCCTGGAGTTTTTAAGCCTTTACCATTTTTGACAAGTAGCAACATACACAGGCAGCTCCAGCACCAGTGCTGCTTGATCAAGGAGTTCTGCTTTGGAAATCACCCAAACAAAACTTGGCAGAGAAAAAGAAAAGGGAACAAAGAGTGGTGAGGGTGGGGGTGCAGAGCTTAAAAAATGAAAAAGAGGAGAAAGGAGGCCAGAGCCTCAGCACAACAGTATCTTGCATCTCCTCTTTGTCACAGCAGCTTTGCTGTTATACACTAGCAAAGGACAGGCTCCGGGCATGTCTGTAAGTAAGGAAAGCAGCTCATGGACCTCACAGCAGATAAAATATTTGAGACAGTAGGAATGTCTCCTGCTCTGTCCAGAGAAACAGGGATCATCTCTGAAATGCTTAAGCTGACACTGTGCAAGGTGCTCAAGTGAGACTCACTTAGCAAAACAACTGAAACTGCTGAGAAAATATCTGCTGAGGAGGGAGTGGAAGGGATATTTGATGGACCTGGAAGTTTTTGACGGAGCACATAATCCTGAGAATGTGACAATTTAAAGAGAGGAGAGAGAGAGAGAGCCTTACCCCTTCTAAAGCATCTAAAAATACAGCAGTGATTTATTTGAGTTATTTTTAAAGTGATGCGGTGCTATAAGANTGGAGCAGCTGTTTGTGAATTTCTGTCGCTGCGCATTCCCAGAACAAAGGAGAGGGAGTTGAGATGGAAAGTTTTGGAAAGCTGCACAGCACTGAGAAGGCTGAAGCCAAAGAAGATGAGTTTGGGATATGAGTTGTCTCTCCCAGCAGTGCTTTTTGACACCTGGGTTGGGGTTTAGGTTTCAGGCCCCCAAACATACACTTACCATGGAGATATATAATACTGAGGAGAAATCAAAACCTCGGGATCTGTTCCCTTCCTTTGCTCCTACTGGTATAATGTAGTCTCTGTGGCTTAGCTGTGCCCACTATAAAATGAGATTAGTAACAATAGAATCATAGAAGCATAGAATTGCTTAAGTTGGAAAAGACCTTAAAGGGCATCAGGAGAAGTGTGGCCAGCAGGGCGAGGGAGGTGATTCTCCCCCTCTACTCCGCTCTGGTGAGACCCCACCTGGAGTACTGCATCCAGTTCTGGAGCCCCTATTACAAGAGGGATGTGGACATGCTGGAGAGTGTCCAGAGAAGGGCCACGAGGATGCTCAGAGGGCTGCAGCACCTCTGCTATGAGGACAGACTGAAAGAGTTGGGGCTGTGCAGGCTGGAGAAGAGGAGGCTCCCAGGTGACCTTCTTGTGGCCTTCCAGTATCTGAAGGGGGCCTACAAAAAAGCTGGGGAGGGACTTTTTAGGCTATTAGGTAGTGACAGGACTAGAGGGAATGGAGCAAAGCTGAAGGTGGGGAGATTCGTATTGGACATGAGGAAGAAGTTGTTCAGCATGAGAGTGGTGAGAGCCTGGAATGGGTTGCCCAGGGAGGTGGTTGGTGCCCCATTCCTGGAGGTGTTTGCAGCCAGGCTGGATGAGGCTGTGGGCAGCCTGATGTAGGGTAGGGTGTCCTTGCCCACGGTAGAGGGGTTGGAACTAGATGATCCTTGTGGTCCCTTCCAACCCTGACTGATTCTATGATTCTAAGTGCAACCACTAACCCAGCACTGCCAGGTCACTGCTAAACCATGTCCCTCAGCACTACATCTGTACAGCTTGGAAGTGTCTCCAATGGTAATGATTCAATCGATGCCCTTGGGCAGCCTCTTCCAGCCCTTAACAACCCTTTTGGGAATAAATGGTTTTTAATATTCAACATAAATCTCTCCTGGTACAACTTGAGGCCATTTCCTCTTGTTATTTGGAAGAAGAGGCAGGCCCATATCTCCCAACCCCTTCCTATGATTTGCAAATTGTAGTTTATGTAGTGCGGAAAGTTGCAGCAGGGGAGGTTTAGGTTGGAAATAAGGAACAACTTCTTTCCTCAAAGGGTTGTCAAGTCCTAGAACAGGCTGCTCAAGGCAGTGGTGGAGTCACCACCCCTGGAGGGATTTCAAAGCTGTGCAGATGTAGTGGTGAAGGACATGGTTTAGTGGTGACCTGGCAGTGCTCGGTTCATGGTTGGACTTGATCACTTACTCACAGAAACATCCAGGTTGGCAAAGCCCCTCAGGATCACCGGGTCCAAAATATAACCCTACTCTACAAGATTCACCTTAAACCATATTCCTAAGCACCACATCCAAACTACCCTTAAACACATCCAGAGTGATCTAGTCTCTGCAGCTTAGCTGTCCCCACTATTAAAAGAGATTAGTAACAATGGAATCATAGAAGCATAGAATTGTTTAGGTTGGAAGAGACTTTAAGGGGCATCAGGAGAAGTTTGGCCAGCAGGTCGAGGGAGGTGATTCTCGCCCTCTGCTCCACTCTTGGGAGGTACCCCATCTGACTCCACCACTTATCTGGGCAGCTCATTCTAGTGCCTGACCACTCTCTCCATGAAAAACTTTTTCCTAAGGTTCAATCTAAACTTACCCACTCTCAGCTTGAGGCCATTCCCCCTTGTTCTGTCTCCAACTACCTGTAAGAAGAGCCCAGCAGCAGCCTCTCCACAAGGTCCCTTCAGGTAGCTGTAGACAGCAATAAGGTCTCCCCCTCAGCCCTGTAAAGGTCTTTTCCAACCTAAACAACTCTGTGATTCTATGAATTGGGCATTTTGTTAGCTTGCTGTGCATCTGCTGTGACTGCAGAAATCACTGCTTCAGAAATGCTTAAATTAAACATGCTACCTTGGCAGATCTGCTTTAGAGATAGCCTCACACCGTGTGTGTGACACCACTGATATCCTGCAGACCGAGCAGGCATTTGCAGCACTACAAGCACAAGCACTTTCCAGCTTGAGACAAAGGTCAGCAACTGCTCTGTGACAGACTCATGTCCTGTGTGGAGCACACATGGCAGAATCCCTCTAGAGCAGCAGTGTTGGTGTCAGAATTAGAATAGAATAGAATAGAATAGAATAGAATAGAATAGAATAGAACAGAACAGAACAGAACAGAACAGAACAGAACAGAACAGAATAGAACGGAATGGAATGGAATAGGATAGGATAGGATAGGATAGGATAGGATAGGATAGG
>VWZI01006480.1:157895-200336 GCA_013396835.1 Psilopogon haemacephalus
GACATTATTTTATACTCATTTTGATATCATAGAAGTGCTATCAACTGGATTTTGAAGGAATTTAATTCTTATTTTTAACAGGAGTGAGTTATATTATTACATTTTCGATCTGTGATTGGGATCACATGTGAAGAAGACACCAACTTCCAAATTTCCTGGCGCACAGGTTCATCATCACAGCTGAGGTGAACCAATCTCACACCACAAAAAATGAAAGGGCAAGCCCAGCAATTGTAGGTTGGATATCAGGGGAAAAAATCTTCAGATAAAGGATTGTCAGACCCTACCTGGAATACTGTGTACAGTTCTGGAGCCCTCAGCACAAGGACATGGAACTGTTGGAGACAGTCCACAGAAGGGCCACGGAGATGCTGAGAGGGCTGAGAGCACCTCTGCTATGAGGACAGGCTGAGAGAGTTGGGGCTTTCCAGCCTGGAGAAGAAAAGGCTTTGAAGAGACCTTAGAGTAACCTTTCAGTATCTGAAGGGGGCCTACAGGAGGGCTGGGAAGGGACTATCCACAAGGTCTTGTTATGACAGGACGAGGAGTAATGGGTTTAACTGGCAGAGGGAAGATTTAGGCAGGATGTTAGGAGGAAGTTCTTCACAGTGAGGGTGGTGAGACACTGGCACAGGTTGCCCAGGAAGTTTGTGGCTGCTCCCTCCCTGCAGGTGTTCAAGGTCAGGCTGGATGAGGCCTTGAGTGACCTGATCTAGTGGGAGGTGTCCCTGCCTATGGCACAGGGGGGTTGGAACTGGATGATCTTTGAGGTCCCTTCCAACCTAAACCATTCTATGATTTAATGATTGTCAGGCACTGGAACAGGCTGCTCAGTGAGGTGGTGGAGTCACCATCTCTGGAGGGTGTGGATGTGGTGCTGAGGGATGTGGTTTAGTGATAGTAGCTGAGCAGTAGTTGTGGGATTGTGAGCTCCAGGTGAGCTGTTGGGCTGGATGATCTCTAAGGCCCCTCCCAACATCACCAGCTCTGTGTTTCTGTGGTTCTCTGTCTCTATGACTCCACTATTCTTTGTGTTTACGATTCTACAATTCTGTGTTTCTATGATTCTACCATTCAATGTTTCTGTGATTCTGTGTCTCTATGTCTCCATGATTCCATGCTTCCATATCTCTAGCCTCTTATTATCATCGAATCATGGAATTGTTTTGGCTGGAAAAGACCCCTAAGATCACTGAATTCAAATGTCTGCCTAAGACCACCATGGCCATTAAACCATGTCCCGAAGTCCCATGTCCAAGCATTTCTTGAACACCTCCAGGGATGGTGACTCTACCACAACCCTGGGCAGCCTGTTCCAATGCCTGACCACTCTTCTGATAAATCAAGTTTTCCTGACATCCAATCTCAACCTCCACCTCGAGGTGACCTGGAATTTTTTTACAGTGATATGAGCCTACATCCCTTAAGAGCTAGACCATGAACACAACACACTGAGAACTTTCCTCAGGCAGACATTCATCCCAGAACCTACCTCATAGTTACACCATCAGAAAGGATGTTAAGCACTCACCAGCCCAGACAAGACGTCCCCTCCCAGAGGTGCCAGGCTACAATGAACAGCTCAAAATGCTTTATGAGCTGACACTTTGGTTTTACCGTTACGCTGGAGCGGTTTAAAAGAAGCAATTTGTTCTGTGGCTTAATGCATTTAGGAACTGAAGTGCAGCACATTTGCAGGGGCAGGAAAAACAATCTCAGCTCCACACCCCCCCACCCCACACACCTCCTTTGAAGCACAAAGAAAGCAAATGAAAGGCGAAAAAGTGAGCACCCAAGGTAGCAAAAGCTTATTAGTGAAGGGAACAGAAAGTATCGATCATTCTGACTTGTGCAGCAGCTGAGGATGTAGAAGCAGGAAACCCTGGAGACGTTACAAAGTGCCAGCAAGCCTGAGCAGTCGTCTTTGTTTGTTGCTAATGAGCCATGGTGGGTTTTAATAATATATAAACCATTTAAAAGGACTTGATGGTAAGGTCGAGGAAGGCAGTGGAAGCGTTTCTGTCTTGAGTGAGGTCAGAAAGCACCGAAAGGCTTTGTGAAAAGAGGGAACAATGAACTTCTGCCAAATAGAGAGCAAGAGATCAGCAAAATGGTTCTGTTCCTGGGGGGTCTCCAGGTGGCCAAGAAGGCCAATGGCATCCTGGCCTGGATCAGGAACAGTGTGACCAGGAGGACCAGGGAAGTCATCCTGCCTCTGTACTCAGCACTGGTAAGGCCACACTTTGAGTGCTGTCCCCTGTTCTGGGGCCCTCAATTTAAGAAAGATGTTGAGGTGCTTGAACATGTCCAGAGAAGGGCATCAAGGCTGGTGAGGGGGCTGGAGCACAGCCCTGTGAAGAGATGCTGAGGGAGCTGGGGGATCTCAGCCTGGAGAAGAGGAGGCTCAGGGCAGACCTCATTGCTCTCTATGACTACCTGAAAGGAGGTTGTAGCCAGGTGGGGGTTGGTCTCTTCTCCCAGACATCCAGCAACAGAATGAGGGGACACAATCTCTACTTGTGCCAGGAAAGGTATAGGCTGGATGTTAGGAAGAAGTTCTTCACAGAGAGAGTGATTGGCATTGGAATGGGCTGCCCAGGAAGGTGGTGGACTCAACGTCCCAGGAGGTGTTTAAAAGGAGACTGGATGAGGCACTTAGTGCCATGGTTTAGTTAATGAGAAGGGTTAGGTGACAGGTTGGACTCGATGATTTCAGAGGTATTTTCCAACCTGGTTAATTCTGTGATCCTGTGTTTGGCCTTCCACAGTGCTATTTTCTGGATGACCATCCTTGTTGAAGCTACATCCCAAGATTAAAGTCCTGGAAACATCATAATCATAGAATCATTGAATCACAGAATCACATAAACATAGAATCATAGAACAGGTTGGGTTGGAAAGGACTTAAAATCATCTATTTCCAGCTCCACACCATAGGCAGGGACAGCCTCCATGAGACCAGATTGCTCAAAGCCTGATCCAACCTGGCCTTGAACATTTCCAGGGAGAGGGAATCCACAACCTCTAACACAACCCATTCCAGAGTCTCACCACCCTCACTGTAAACATTTTTTTTTTCTCATATCCAGTCTAGATCTATCCTCCTCAAGCTTCAGTCTATTTTCTCTCATTGTAAAGGGTTAACCCTTCTGGGGGTGGTCTGAACCTGATCCCAGGTCATCCTGACTCCTCCCTGGGGGTGGTCTGTACCTGTCCCCAGGTGCAGCCTACTCTTGCTTCCTGTCTTGAGTCCCTATAAAAACAGAGGAACTTCCTCTTGGTCCTGCCTCACCAGCCAGCAGCATCCTGGTTTCCTGCTGCTTCTGCTTCACCACGTGTCTATGCTGGTTTGAACTAATTGGAGGATTTGAATGGGAAATTAGGCTATAAGCTGAGAGAGGAAAGCACAGATGATGCTACTTCACTCATAGCTTTACTGAGAAAGAAAAAAAAAATGTTTTAAGAGTTGTAATCCAAACATAGATAACAGAGACTTCTTCAGACCACTTTGGGCTGTGGCTGCTCTTTTGCATGGCTCTTTCTCCCTGCCTTTCCTAGCTGGGTCTGAATAATTTCACTAACTTCTTTCCTGCTGCTATTCCCCCTGGCCCATCTACCTTTGCTTATCTGCTGCATAAATAGATGGTGAAATAAGATTGGGGAAAGGGGGAAGGTGGTAGGGGTGGCTAGAAACCCCTCTGAGGGATTTTGATCTCTGTCAGGGCTGTGGTGTTTCTGTATTACCTTTTTACTGTATATATCTGTAAATATCTGTTATTCATTGTAAATATCTGCTTCTATATTGTGCATAGCTGTAAATATAAAGCTTCTTTTATTAAATTCCAGCTGACTGAGTCCTAGCCTGAGTTATATCAAAGCCTGGGAGGGGGTAGCTAACTGCCAAACCACCACAATGTCTCCAGCCAAACATGTGGTGGGAGCACCCTTCCAATCTAATCTTCCATCCCATCTGGCTGTATATGTATTTTGTTTCCCTTCCCTATATTTTTTTGCAACTTCCATTACCTAAAATAACTTTTATTTATTGTTAAAGTTTTGGGGTTTTTTCTTTTAACTTCCCAATCAAATCAAGACTATTCTTTGGGTGTTTTACCCATTTCCACTCTCTACATCTAATTCTTTTCTTTCCAAAGGGGGGAGAGAGGAAGGCATCCTATTATTGTATTGTTCTATTAGGCTTCTGGACTCCAGGAAGCTTAACGTAGAACAAATACCCTCCTCCTATCACAACAAGCCCTTGTAGAAATATCAAATCAAGACTATTCTTTGGGTGTTTTACCCACTTCCACTCTCTAAATCTAATTCTGTTCTTTCCAAAGGGGGGAGAGGGGCAGGCATCCAATTATTGTATTGCTCTATTAGGCTTCTGGACTCCAGGAAACTTAATCTAGAACAAATACCCTCAACCTATGACAACAAGCCCTTGTAAAAAGATCGAATCAAGACTATTCTTTGGGTGTTTTACCCACTTCCACTCTCTACATATAATTCTGTTCTTCACAAAGGGTAGAAAAGGGGCAGGCATCCAATTATTGTATTGCTCTATTAGGTTTCTGGACTCCAGGAAGCTTAATCTAGAACAAACACCCTCATCCTATCACAACAAGCCCTTGTAAAAAGATCAAATCAAGACAATTCTTTGGGTGTTTTGACCCTTTCCACTCTCTACATCCAATTCTTTTATTTCCAAAGGGGGGAGAGGGGAAAGGCATCCAATTATTGTATTGTTCTATTATTCTAGAACCAACACACTCATCCTATCACAACAAGCCTTTGTAGAAAGATCGAATCAAGACTATTCTTTGGGTGTTTAACCCACTTCCACTCTCTACATCTAATTCTTTTCTTCCCAAAGGGTAGAAAAGGGGCAGGCATCCAATTATTGTATTGCTCTATTAGGCTTCTGGACTCCAGGAAGCTTAATCTAAAACAAATACCCTCATCCTATCACAACAAGCCCTTGTAGAAAGATCGAATCAAGACTATTCTTTGGGTGTTTAACCCACTTCCACTCTCTACATCTAATTCTTTTCTTCCCAAAGGGTAGAAAAGGGGCAGGCATCCAATTATTGTATTGCTCTATTAGGCTTCTGGACTCCAGGAAGCTTAATCTAAAACAAATACCCTCATCCTATCACAACAAGCCCTTGTAGAAAGATCAAATCAAGACTATTCTTTGGGTGTTTTACCCACTTCCACTCTCTAAATCTAATTCTGTTCTTTCCAAAGGGGTGAGAGGGGCAGGCATCCAATTATTGTATTGCTCTATTAGGCTTCTGGACTCCAGGAAGCTTAATCTAGAACAAATACCCTCATCCTATCACAACAAACTCTTGTAAAAAGATCAAATCAAGACAATTCTTTGGGTGTTTTGCCCCTTTCCACTCTCTACATCCAATTCTTTTATTTCCAAAGGGGGGAGAGGGGAAGGCATCTAATTATTGCATTGTTCTATTATTCTAGAACCAATACACTCATCCTATCACAACAAGCCCTTGTAAAAAGATCGAATCAAGACTATTATTTGGGTGTTTTGCCCCTTTCCGGTCTCTACATCTAATTGTTTTCTTTCCCAAGTGGGGAGAGGGGAAGGCATCCAATTATTGTATTGTTCTATTAGGCTTCTGGACTCCAAGAAGCTTAAACTAGAACCAATACACTCATCCTATCACAAAAGGTCCCTCAAAAAGCCTCAGACCCATTAGGTCTGTGGTGCTTTTATTAGAGATCCTGAGGAAAAAAAAAACCAAAAGGCACCCAAAGATTCCTGAGTGTCATTGCTGTAGTTTCCAGATCAGAGAATCATAGAATGGTTTAGGTTGGAAGAGACCTCAAAGATCATCCAGTTCCAACCCCTCAGCATAGGCAGGGGCACCTCCCACTAGATCAGGTCTCTCAAGACCTCATCCAACCTGGCCTTGAACATCTCCAGGGAGGGAGCAGCCACAACCTTCCTGGGCAACCTGTGCCAGTGTCTCACCACCTTCACTGGAAAGAACTTCCTCCTAACATCCCATTTAAATCTCCCCTCTGCCAGTTTAAACCCATTCCCCCTCATCCTGTCATTATGAGACCTTGTGAATAGTTACTCCCCAGCCCTCCTGTAGGCCCCCTTCAGATACTGGAAGGCTGCTATAAGGTCTCCTGGAAGTTTTCTCCAGGCTGATAAGCTCCAACTCTCTCAGCCTGTCAGATTTCACTTACAGCTAATGTAAGCCTCAAGGGAATATGTTCCAACCACTCTGGGTTTCCAGTCCCCAGGTGAGGATCCCAGAACCCTGGAATCTCCGTCTTGGAGACAAAGAGTCTTGAAACTCTCACAGGGAGGAAAAGAAATGGGCAATCCTGGCAGTTTCACCCCTGTCATCAGCTGTTTTTAGCAGCAGAGAAGCTGCCAGGGCTGTCAAAGTCCTTGAAGAGGTGGAAATCATTAAAAGAAGTGCTGCATTTTTGGACTCGCCGCAGTTCTTTGCAATGTGCTCACAGGAGTGCTCACACTTGTGGGATTCAAAGGAAAGAAAGAAAACAAAACTAACAACAACAAAAAAAATTGGGTCTGATATTTGGGCCTGATTAATAGCAGAACTTTATTTAAAAAAAAATGAAACATCCACAGCAGGAAAACCCCACTTTTTGATTCTTATATCTTCTACTGATCACAGAGGGCTTTGACAAATGCTCATCAGGGCACCCCACAGAACTTTAGAAGATGCTTCGCCCCTGACTGATATGCAGCTACATTAACCACAAAAAACTTTAAGTGCAACAATGCAAAAACCACACTCTTAAGACACAGGGATGAGGAGTAACAGGGCAAGGGTGCAATTTAACAGGGACAAAATAAAACTGCAGGTACCATAGACACTGTATTAAGCTCACCCCAGACCTGAGAGCCCACGCCTGTGCTCCAGGCCCCTCACCAGCTTTGTTGCCCTTCTCTGGACACGTTCCAGTACCTCAGTAATCATGAATGTCTTGATTGAGTGTGTGGATTGATTGAGTGTGTGGATTCGCACTGGGTGAAGAACCTAAAAGAGAGACACATCATGTTCCAAAGTGGGGGCTGGCCTCTTCTAGCACTGGACAAGCAATAGGACAATGGAAAAGAGCCTCAAGTTGAGCCAGGGTAGGCTAAGGATGAGTAATAGGAAAAGTTCCTTCATGGAAAGGGTTATCAAGGTCTGGATCAGGCTGCTCAGGGCAGTGGTGGAGTCACTATCCCTGGAGAGATTTGAAAGCTGTGTAGATGTGGTGGGAAGGGACACGGTTTAGCAGTGACCTGGCAGTGCTGTGCAGGCTGGATATTAGAGAAGAAGTTCTTGACAGAGAGAGTGATTTGCCATTGGAATGGAGTCAGCATCCCTGGAGGTGTTCAAGAAAAGACTGGATGGAGCACTTAGTGCCATTGGCTAGGGCTGGGTGATAGGTTGGACTGGATGATCTTCCAACCTGGCTTTATTCTATTCTATTCTATTCTATTCTATTCTATTCTATTCTATTCTATTCTATTTGTTGGTCCAGATGATTTTGGGGGTCTCTTCCAACCTGGCTTATTCTATTCTATTCTATTGGTTGGTCTGGATGATCTTGGAGGTCTATTCCAACCTGGCTTATCCTATCCTATTCTATTCTGGTGGTTGGTCTGGATGATCTTGGAGATCTATTCCAACCTGGCTTATTCTATTCTATTCTATTCTATTCTATTCTATTCTATTCTATTCTATTCTATTCTATTCTATTCTATTCTATTCTATTCTATTCTATTCTATTATTCTACTCTAATGGTTGGTCTGGATGATCCTGGGGGTCTCTTCCAACTTGGCTTATTCTGTTCTATTCCATTCTATTCTATAATATTGGTTGGTCTGGATGATCTTGGAGGTCTATTTGAACCTGGCTTATTCTATTCTATTCTATTCTATTCTATTCTATTCTATTCTATTCTATTCTATTCTATTCTATTCTGCTCTATACTATACAGTTGGTCTGGATGTTCTTAAAAGGTCTCTTCCAACCAAAACAATTCTGTGATTCTAAGCACTGTAAGGATGTTCAGCACTCCTTATCAGTCCGACCCAACACAAAGAGCCACCTGATGCGCGTTTAGAACGTTGGCAGTGATTTTTAAAAGGTATAAAACCCACACGGAATAAAAATGTGTGGTGCGGTAGCTTTAAATACAGCAGAGAAAAAAAAAATAATGATCTCGGGCTTTAGGGAATGAGATTCCAGGACCGTCTCAATACCTAAGCCCCAACCTGTCAGTTTTGTGACTGTATGTCAGCAGGCAAACGGCATTTGAGATGTTCCCCGCTCCGTCGCCGCCGCCACCGCCAAGTCCCAGCGCCCCTTCAGCGCCATTCGGCGCCCCACGCCGCCATTGCCGCCCGCTCTCCCAGCAGAACCACAACTCCCGTCATGCCCCGCGGCTCAGCCGCGCTTGAAAGAGGCGCGGAAAGGCGCCCCGGCGCCTGCCGGGAGTTGTAGTCCCTCGAGTAGAGAGGCGGCGGTGCCGGCCAACGGCAGGCGGGCGGCGAGCGAACTACCGGCACTCGGGAGGAAGCGGGGGTGGTGAGGCCGGGAGTAGGGGTTGCGGCCCGGGAGCGGGATGTGGTGGCGGCCCGGGACGCTGCCTCGCTGCTTGGGAAGACACCATGCACCCGGCCCTAGCGGTGGGGCTGGTGTTCGGCGGCTGCTGCAGCAACGTGGTGTTCCTGGAGCTGCTGGTCAGGTGCGGGGCCGGGGAGAGGCTTTGGGGGCTGAAGGAGGGGTTACGGGCAGGGCTTAGGGACGTGAATGAGACTGGGGGTCGGGGGAGGGTGCCCTGGGCTGGAGGCCGCCGGCTGCCACTCCAGGCTTGTGAGGAGAGGGAGCGGCCGCGGTGCCTCGGAGGTCGCCAGGAGATTGACAAGGGTGAGAGGATTTGAGGTGGTGGTGAGAGGATTTGGGGTTGTACTGGGGCTGCTGAGAGGCAGCCAGGTCTGACATCAACCTGAGGCTGGTCCTGAGGGGATCTGCGGCCCCGGCGGTGTGGCCGGGCCCCCTCACAGCTTGGGGAGCAGGCCCAGGGGCTCCTCCTCAAGGTCCTAAGAGGAGGCTGCGTGTGAATTGCAGGGTCCTGGCCTCATTCTGTCACCATCTGATGGGTCGTGAGGGTTTTTTTTGGGGGGTAGCCCCCTTGGCTTGGGCCCAGTCAGGGGCTGTGTCATTATCCTTCCCCAGAAGCAGGCATTTCGCAGCCCACAGCATCAGTCTGGCCCTAAAGCATCCCCAGCACCCAGCTCCTCATACAAATAACAGCCGAAATCCCTAGGAGAAGATGTGCAGGATTTGGCTCAGGATCCCTGGGGACAGCAGGCAGGGCCAGGGGAACATTGTCCACCTGCAAATGTGATCTTCAGCAGCATCTCCTGGCAGCAGAACCAAGGTGATGAGGGCAGGGAGTCCTCGGAGCAAAGGCGAATTGCCAGGTTAGGGAGGGAGAAGGGATGATGCTTTGGGTACCTCCGAGCCTCTGCATTACTTTTCTTACCCTGATGGAAGAAGGCTGGCATGGCTTGGAAAAGGTGATGATCTGTTGGATTTACTTTCAGGGCTGGTCAGCATCCTGTGAAGGCAAAAGTGCTAGACTTGGCTGGGGAAAAAAAAAGAAAGAAAAACACCCAAAAAGTAATGGTTGAACTGGTTCTGTGTCTACAATCATAGTCAGTCAGTGTGGAGCTGTCTCCCCTGACTGTTCAGTGCTGTGTTCACTTCAGCCATGCCCAGGTTTTTGAAACTAAAGAGTAAAACTTGCCTGTACTTCCTCCCCACTCATTATCATCCCAGATTGTTAAGAGAGAGAAAATAAAAAGGTGCAAAAGAGAGGTTGATTCTGTAAGCCAGCAGTGGGGTTATTCGCTTCAGAGCAGAAGACCAGGACACAGGTATTTTCAGACAGGGTTGCCCAATCACTGGATAAATCAAGGAGCAGTTCCTGGAAGAACAGACCCTGTGTGGTGAGTTCTCTTTCCCCTTGGGGATTGCTCTAACCTCTGCCTTTCCTGCCTGGCTTGTACTGCGACATCGGTGAGGAAGGAGGCCTTTGAGTGAAGAAAGCTTTGGATCTTGCATTTGTCTGCAAGATTCTTGCAACACACACTGGGCTTGTGTGTCCTCCAGGTAGTCCTTAAAAACCAAATTGAGTCATCTGACCCTGCTGAAAGGCTGCATTCAGTGCTCAAAGCCTAGGAGGGGTTTTTTGAGCAGCAAATCTTAGCAGGCCAGTGTAAATATCTAAGAAAAGCTGTTTTTCACACACAAGCTTCTCTCCCATCCACATTAGCAATTCCCCTGTTCCCAACAGGCCAATTCCTGTGCCCTTCACTTGCCCTGTTCACCTCTGGCCCTTAAACTGGAGTGATACTGGTTATTTCTGTGGGTCTGTCCTCTTATCTGGAGGAAAAGTTCCCTGCTGAAGATGAATCTTCCCATAACAAATGAAAATCCTGGAACAGGATCACAGGAACAGGCAGTGGCCAGACCTGACATTCTGGTGAGGAATAACAAAGGTGATTGCAAGAAAATTCCTCAGGATTTATGGGGAAACAATAAAGGAATGAGAATTGTTTAGTCTAGACATGCCTGAGGATGGAAAAAAGACTAAATGGTGGGGAGATTCAGATTGGATGTGAGGAGGAATTTCTTCACCATGAGAGGGGTGAGGCCCTTGAATGGGTTGCAATGGGGGGTGGTTGGAGCCACTTCCCTGGAAGTGTTTAAGGCAAGGCTGGATGAGGCTCTGTCCAGCCTAACCTAGGGTAGGGTGTCCCTGGGCATGGCAGAGGGGTTGGAACTAGATGATCCTTATGGTCCCTTCCAACCCTGACTGATTCTGTGATTCTAAATGTGTGGAGAATGGATGCAGAGAATAGAAAGTATTTTTTTCCTGATGGATTCTGGAGGCAGAACAAGAAACAAGGGGGGTTGCTATGCAAGGGATGTAAAGCAGGACCAAAAAAACCCCCAGGTTTTATCCTTGTCATTGTAATGAAGAGGGTTTGTAAGAGAGAGGGCAGAGAAACAACTTGGTGGAGGTTTTCAAGAGCAAGTTAAACAAGCCCTTGTCTGAAGAAGGCCTGGTCAGGGCAACAAACTCCAAGCAGTTCATCCCATTTCCCTTGTTGGGAGCAAATAGATCCATTCTGCTGTTGTCCTTTCATAGCTGAGTTGGGAAGGTCTGTCATGGAGCTGTGATGCCAAAGATCTGTGTGTGATGTATGCAGAGGCCTGGTCAGAAAGCCCATGATCTGCCCCTCTTCTTTCTGATGCGTCCAGCTCTGGAGTCCTCAGCACAGGAGAGAGAACTGGAGTCAGGAGAGACCACAACACTGATGGGAAGGCTGGAAGCCCTCTGCTGTCAAGCCAGGCTGAGAGCTGGCATGTTCAGCCTGGAGAAGAACAGGCTCCAGAGAGACTTTCTGGTGGCCTCTCAGGACATAAAGGGGCTGAGAATAAAGCTGGGGACAGACTTCTTATCAGGGCCTGTCGTGGTGGGACAAGGAGGGGATGGTTTTGAACTAAAAGGGAGATTTATACGAAATCCAAGGAAGACCTTTTTTACGCTGAGGGTGGTGATACCTTTGCCGAAGTTGTCCAGAGAGGTGGTGGATGCCCCATCCCTGGAACCATTCTATATGAGGTTGGTTGTGGCTCTGAGCAACCTGCTCGAGTTGCAGATACCCTTGCTCATTGCAGTGGAGTTTCACTAAGTCCCTTCTGACCCAAACCCCTCTGTGATTCTGTGATCTTTCCCACACCTCCTGAAGCTGTGTCCTTGTGAGGTGCCCTTAAAAGCAGTCAAGGCAAATATCAATGGGAGTTTTCTTCCCTGTGTGGTGCAAAGTAGCAGGGGAGGTTGTTCTGCATGAGGCTGTCGAAGGAATTCTCTATGAAATGTCAAGTCTTGTGCAGTGATGGGC
Source organism: Psilopogon haemacephalus (assembly GCA_013396835.1). Taxonomy (NCBI): domain Eukaryota; kingdom Metazoa; phylum Chordata; class Aves; order Piciformes; family Megalaimidae; genus Psilopogon; species Psilopogon haemacephalus. The sequence goes on from VWZI01006480.1 coordinate 169,877, forward strand.
AGAAATCTTCCCTGGAGAAGTGATTCGGTTGTGTTGAACTTTGAATGAATGCTCTGCATCAGCACATCCCAGACTAATGTGCAGAAATTGGGCTGGGCTGTGCTGTGTGTGACTGAGAGCCCCACTCTGCGTGTTTCATCCCACCATCTGCCAGGGCTGCTAGACACGAACAGCCCAGGCAGTTCTAGGTGACAGTTACATCCTAGTGTTTCTACGTAGCTTCTAGAGGACTCTCTATCAGCTGGCTACAGCTAAAGATCTCTGGATGATATATCCAAGCTTCTTGTCACTTCTTTTATGTCTATCAGTGTGTGAGGGTTGTGAGTCAAAAGATACGGGCAGATATGACCTGGGCTTTTCTTGTTTGTCTGTCTTTTTATTACCAGTCAACACAACCTCGTGCCAACACTTTACTGATAACGTGGGGTCATGCCTCCAGCAAGTGGCTGAATGCAAGGAGCTGTGAACTGGAAGGGGACAAAGTCTAGTGCCTGGAAACAGTCATGGTTTATTCCAGCTTTACACTTGAGCTTCGTATTGCTCTACATCGCCTACGAGTAATTGTCCCCCTGTGCTCAGCACTGGGGAGGCCTCTCCTTGAAAGCCCCTCACTAAAAGAGGAACATCAAAGTGCTGGAGCAGGTCCAGAGAAGGGCAACAAAGCATGTGAGAAGCAGCTGAGGGAGCTGGGGTTGCTCAGCCTGGAGAAAAGGAGGCTGAGGGGAGACCTCCTGGCTCTCTACAATTCCCTGAAAGGAGGCTGGAGCCAGGTGGGGGTTGGTCTCTTTTCCCAAGTAACAAGTGATAAGTGCAAGAGAAAATGGACGCAAGCTGTGTAAGGGGTGGTTTAGACTGGCCATGAGGAACAGTTTCTTCACTGAAAAGGTTATCAAGGCCTGGACTAGGCTGCCCAGGGCAGTAGTGGAGTCCTTCATCCCTGGAGGGCATTAAAAGCTGTGGAGATGTGGTGATGAGGCTGTGGCCAGCCTGATCTAGGGTAGGGTGTCCCTGGCCTTGGCCCTTCCAACCCTTGTGGTCCCTTCCAACCCTGACTGATTCTGTGATTCTATGAATGTTTCAGTGGTGACCAGATAGTGCTGGGTTAATAGTTGGGCTGGATAATCTTAAAAGTCTTGTCCAGCCTAAACAATTCTATGATTCTATGACAAGTTTTACAGTCCTGAAGGATTGTAGCTTTTGAACCTCTCAACGACATTGAACAACAGGGATTGAAGTCTCATATACAAGTAAGCTTTGAAAACTGGCAAGTGGATAGAGGGAAGGAGCTCAGGTTAGTGGCTACTTGGCACTGGAGGGAGAAGATGACCTTTCCAGACACTGTATGGTGGCAACCATGTGCAACCTCTGCATTAACCAGAGTGCTGCTGCTGCTGCTTCTGAAGGTTTGTGGTGGTGACAGAGGAGACTCTGGAGGCTTTCAGCTCTGCTACCCAGCAGGCAACTTGGTCATTCTGTTCTGCAGAGCACCTCTCAGCTTGAGTTCTGCAGAACTGTGTCTAGACCCAGTGTCTCTCTGCCTGTGATGGCACGTGGTGTGAGCAGGCTGCAGGCTTCTGCAGCAGGGCAGGGAGCAGGACTCAGCAACGTGCAGCTTATCCATTGAGTCCTTGGCTTTGGTTTCTGTCTTGTACTAGAGAAAGGGGAAGTGCTTCCTCTGTCTTCTACTGCAGATCGGAGTGAGTTTTCTGATTGTTTGACATATCATGGTCTCCTCTGAGCCTGCAGCTGACTGTGAGCCTCCTAGGAAATACCATCCTGCTCCTTGTAGGCTCCTAAGGGAGGAGACAAGGTCTGCCAGGAGACAGGCATCTCTGCTAGGAATGGGTGAGCAGTGTGCAGGGAGGTTTAGCTTTGTGTCAGGCTGTTAGCGACTGTTTTGCCCTTGGTGTAACTCCTCTTCCTTCAAAATAAACACACAAGGTTGGTGTGCTAAAAGGTGATGTCATGTTGTGGTAGCTGCAGTGCCTGGGTCTCTATGGGAGGACAAAGATGCTCAGCTAAGAGGGTCTCCCTTGAGGTGTTTACAGCAAGGCTTTTGACACTGTCTTCCATAACATCCTTGTAGGGAAGATTAGGAAGTGTGGGTTGGATGAGTGGACAGGGAGGTGGATGAGAACTGGCTGAAGGACAGAGTTCTGAGGGTTGTGACCATCAGTGCAGTCTAGTTGGAGGTCCGCAGCCTAGGGTGTTACCCAGGGATCAGGACTAGGTCGTGTCATGCATTAAGAGTGTTGCCAGCAAAGAGGTTCTTATCTCCCTCTACTCTGCCTCAGTGAGGTGACATCTGGAGTACTGGGTCCAATTATGGGGTCCTCAGTTCATGAAAGACAGAAACTACTGGAGAGAGGGTCCAGTGGAGGGTGCAGAGATGCTGAGGGGCCTGGAGTATTTCTGTAAAGAGGAAAGGCTGAGAGTTCTGGGGCTGTTAGGCTTGGAGAAGAGCAGCCATTAGGGTGAGAGGAGATCTCAATGCTCAGAAAGAGCTAAAGGGTGGCTGTCAAGGGGCTGGGGGCTGGCTCTTTCCAGTGGTGCCCAATGCAGGGCAGTGGGCATGAACTGGAATCCAGGAGTTTCCATCTGAAAATGAGGACAAAAGTCTTGGCTGTGAGGGTACTGGAGCCCTGGAGCAGGCTGCTGAATGAGGTTGTAGAGTGTCCTCCTTTGGAGGCAATCCAAATCCACCTGGACATTGTAATCCTGAGCAACCTGTTGTGAGTGACCCTGCTTTTGTGGGGGGAGTTGGACTGGATGATCTTCAGAGGTCCTTTCCAACCCTTAACATTCTGTGTTTTGGTGAGGTGTGGTGTTTGAAAATTTGGGTACAAAGCACATCTAACATTAGCAAGCTTTCTGGCTTGCTTTGCTCTTATGTAACATTTAATAACTCAACTTTTTTTTGGGCTGCCATGATGAGCTGTTGTAGGTTTCTTCTTGAGCCTTCAGTGAATCATTTGGCACCCAGCAGACACAGGAGGGCAGAGACTGCTGAGTAAATTGAAAGCAGCTCCAAGCTCATCTTCATGTGTCCTGAGGAGGGGCTGTAAGCAGATCCACAGACACTACACCTTCCTGTGCAGACACTGCTCTGATCTTGGTCCTTCCCTCATGCAATGCAAGTAGGAAATCTTGCTGCCTTTTTCCTGGGTGGACTCATCGCTCCACCTGGCTTTTAACAAACACAACATCTTTTAAGTAAGGAGAGAGTCCTATCAAAAACACTTTCCTATGAGAAAGAGGGAGATCGAGCTCCAGTATGGGTATGTTGGTGCATGTGGTCACTTACTCAGTTCCTGTCCCCTGTCAGGATGCTACACAGAGCTGTGAGATGGATCCAGTTTCCTCTTTCACTTCCTGACCCAATTCACCACATGCCCCATGATGGGAAGAGCTGCTTGCTTCCTGTTCAGAAATGCTTGGAGAAGGGATTTCTGCATGTGGATCTACAAGTACTGGTGGATAAATTCCTGTAGGCTTGTGTATAACCAAAGCAGCCTGAGAACCTGGACAGATAAAGCGTAGTAGCTTCTTCAAGTTGATGCTCATTCACAGATTGTATCATCTTGGAAGTGACCCTACATGATGACCCTACATGGTCATCTTGCAGTCAGCAGGGACACCTCCAGGGCCAGAAGAAGCCTGATCTTGAATGTCTCCAGGGATGGGGCCTCAACCACATCCCTTTGTAACCTCTTTCGGTGTTTTATCGCTCTCAATATAAAGAACCTCCTCCTCATATCTAACGTAATGTCTGCCTACAGAGCTGGGTAACCTCTGTACTGGAAGCCAAAGCAGTGTTTGTTCTCCATGGCATTGCTCTTATGCTTGTCTTCCTTCTCCGTGCCTGCAGGCAGTTTCCAGGATGTGGCAACATAGTGACATTCTCCCAGTTCCTCTTCATCGCGGTGGAAGGCTTTATCTTTGAAGTCAACTTTGGGAGGAAGAAGCCAGCCATCCCATTAAGGTACAGTGGAGCTGAAGGCTTTTGTTGGGCACAAACTGCTTGGCTATTTGTTATCTCAAGGCAATGTTTAAGAGAATGGCTTCCCTGTTTATCCTCTCCAAATCCCATCCATCCTGCAGTGTTTGTGAGGCCTCACTCAGAACCTGTCAGGCCCGATGACAGACAAACTCCTCCTTAATCGAGAATCCTTAATGGGATGACATCAGGTAGTTTCCTGTGCAAGAATCAGGGCAGGATTTTGCACAGTTAAGAGGTTGCTGTGTTTGAAGAACTTGCTGTCTTCTCTGGGGCTTGGCACAGTGGGCGTGGGAGGGCGAGGTTTACTGGAAACCTGGCCAAATTTACTTCTGTATTTCACCATCAGGGCTGATCTTGTCCAGGCAGTGACTTGGCATGTTCATGCCAAGAACAAGCATAGAGTCCTGCACCTGGGGAGTGTATTGATTGTGGGTGATTGAAGAGGCAGAAATTATAAATTATGTAGCTTTTATAATTTCCAAAAGCCCCACCCACAATCTTTGTGTAAATTAGTTTAAGTTTGGGTTCTAATTCGGTCAGGAAAAGTCTTCACAAGGATGCCTTTTCTTGTAATTCAGGGAAAATCAGAAAAATTGAAAGGTTTGGCCATGAAACAGCTTTGCCCTACTTACAGATGGGAGACTGTCTCTTTTACGGCAGTGTCCGGAGTCCAGTGCCTGCCAGAGTCCAAGATTGCTGTAGGCACAGCTTTCACAAAGCCACAATTGCGAAGCAAGGCAGGGGAAAGCCAGGGGTGCTCCATGGTATTCCCACAAATAGCTGCAGTTTAGCGTTAGAGGCAGGTCCTGCAGCAAGAAGCCAGGATGCTCCTCAAGGTCTGGCTCAAAGTCCGTGCGAGGTTTGTGTCTCCAGGTCCGTGTTCAGGTCCAAGTGCAGGTCCCAGTGAAGGTCCTTGCAAGTCTTGCTCCAATCTGTCCAGCTGCCATATGTATACTGGGGCAATTTGTTCCCTCCCTGTTGAAGCCCACGGAGGGTGGGAGAAGGCACTTCACACCTATTGTACTAAGCCTCCGGTGACAGAGGTGGGGAGGGAGGAAGACCATTTCCTGCCCCATTCACACCTCTGGTGGGGCAGTGGACTGGGGTGTGCCCTGCCAAAGTTCGCACCTCATTCAAACCTCCGGTGGGGCAGTGCCCTGCCCCGCCACAGTGAAGAACACAGGTTATAGGAGTTGATCTGATGGAAAGCAGCTCCATGGAGAAGGACCTTGGAGTCTTGGTGGACAATAAATTTTCTGTGGGAGAACAATGTGCTGTTGTGGCCAAGAATGCCAGTGGTGTCCTAGGGTGCGTGAAGAAGAGTGTGTCCAGTAGATCAAGGGAGGTTCTCTTTCCTCTCTAATTTGCCCTTGTGGGACCAAATCTGGAGTATCGTGTCCAGTTCTGGGATCCCCAGTTCAAGAAGAACAGGGAACTGCTTGAGAGGGTGCAGCAAAGGGCTACAAAGATGATTAGGGGACTGGAACATCACTCTTAAGAAGAAAAGCTGAGGGACTTGGGGCTTTTTAGACTAGAAAACACTGAGAGGAGATCTTATTAATGTTTATAAATATCTGAATGGTGGGTGCCAAGAAGAGAGGGCAAGGCTCTTTTCAGTGGTGTTCTGTCATAGGACATGGGGCAATGGATACAAAATGGAACACAAGAAGTTTCACCTTGACATGAGGAAAATCTTTGTAGTGTGGGTGCTGGAGCACTGGAGCAGGCTGTCCAAAGAAGTTGTGGAGTCTCCTTCTCTGGAGACTTTCAACCCCCTGTGAATACCTTCCTGTATGTCCTGCCCTAGGTGACCCTGTTTTGGCAGGTGGATTGGCAGGACTCAATGATCTCTGGAGGTCACTTCCAACGTCTACCATTCTATGATTCTATACTGTCCTCCCCTGGCAGTGGAAGGGAGGAGAGCATGAACTTCAGTGAGAGCCACACTTCAGTGTGTCTGAANGTGATTCTATGGAGAATCATAGAATGGTAGAGCATGAACTTCAGTGAGAGCTCTACCATTCTATGATTCTATGAATCATAGAATAGGAGAGCATGAACTTCAGTGAGAGCCACACTTCAGTGTGTCTGAAGCGTGGAGATTTTGAGGACTTCCTTAACAGACTGCCTACGCTGTGGCAAAATAGGTGCAGAGGACCTCATTGCAGAAAGCTGAGGCTAAGTTCAGTGCCTTTCATGGCTGTGATAGTGTGGAACCTCATTTTGTTGAAGATTTTTAGTGCAGATATGGAGCCATGGAGGTGCTCAGCCTGGATTTCAATGGTTTCTCCTTCCACAGAGGGTAGCAAAACCTGCTGTCAGAAATGGAATCTCCTCAAATCAAGCCTTGTCTCATGCCACTGTCCTTAAGAAGGAAGGATCTGGAGGAAGTCCAAGATAAGACTCTTAGCAAGTTTGCTGATGACACCAAACTGTGTGGTACAGCACACATGCTGGAGAGCAGCCTGCTTCCTTTTGAAGGACTTCCCTGCTATATGTAACCTGGTGTGATCTCCTCCTTAGTCCTTATCACAGACCCAAGGACTGGGTGGTGTCCCACTCAGCTCCAGACCTTTCTTTGTGCCATTTAATCTTTCCAGGGTGTGTCTCAGCATGCCAGGGAGGTGAATGCACAGCTGTCAGCTGAGAGTGTCTGTGTTTCAGGTACTACTTCATCATGGTGGCCATGTTCTTCACTGTCAGTGTGGTGAATAACTATGCCCTGAACTTAAACATCGCCATGCCGCTGCACATGATCTTCAGATCAGTGAGTACTGCCATCCTTTCCCTCCTGTGACACCTCTTCCCATCCTTTGCAGTGCCCCTGCAGCAGAGAAGGGGGCAGTGGTCCCTGGTGCATGTGTTCTGCCCCCGCCTCTTTCCCTCAGGCCACCAAAACCCTATGCAAAGACTGAATTCTAGCTAGTTTGTGAGGAGAGAAACATCACTCTGAAGGCTCAGCTCCATTTCTCACTCTCACAGTGTTGATCATTAAATTTCAACTTAATGAACAGACAAGGAAACTGAGGCTCAAACAGGCTTCCTATATTTCCAGAGGCGATGGGGAAGAAACAATGACAAAACCAAGCCCAGGTCAGCCCTGTCTCTCTGTCAGCCCTGGAAAGGCTGAATCACTGGTCAAAGGGATCCATATTTCCTCCATAGATACACCAAGGGGTTTATGTCCTACTATAGGTGTCTTGATCTGCCAAGAGAGCAGGTCAGAGAGCATGGATGTGGCCCACTTCCACCTGCAGTTTTACTACATAGGTCTTTGTTTTGAAAACTGCTACGAAAATTCATCATCACTTATATGTAGATGAGTGTCAGGCTGAAATCTGTTAGACCCAAAGGAAATGTATCCCCAGCTGTTGGGAATAACTAAATCTGCAGGGTGGGGGCTGTTCTCCCACACTGTCTCATGGGGTTGAGATACCTGAAGTCAGGAGAGCCACACTCCTGTTCCCAATTAAAACCACAGCAACTTGGCCACGTTCTGGTCTGTAGCACACACTGAGTGTCATGAGTGAGCCAGAACAGCAGAATGCCCACTGGCCAAAAGATCCTAGGAGCCTGTTTGCTCCAGCATCCTTGTTTCCAAGCCACCCAGATCAGCTTCTCTCCTCCTCTCAGCTGAAGTGAGGCTCTCCCCACCCTGTCAGTCTCTTTGATCCTGTTTTGTTGATGTTTTGCCATCAGTTGCATTGACTTTGTGGTGTTTCTCTGGGGTGGGTCTACAGTCTGGGGAATTTTGTCATGCTGACCTGTTGTGCTTTTCTCTTCCTCCCTCCCAGGGCTCTCTCATAGCAAGCATGGCTCTAGGAATCATAATTTTGAAGAAAAGGTAAATCACAAGCCTCTTAGACCATCAGAGAATGCTTTGTTCCTGACTTAATCCTGACTGGTTTTTAGTGCCCTCCCCTTTTCTGTTAAATATCCGTGGTTTACTGTTGGGGAAACAGGGGCACAGAGGTGTGCCTGGACTGGAGGCTGGAATAATTCCCTCTCCTGCATTTCCACCAGCCCTTACTCCTTCACTGAGAAAAGCATGGACTGAAGAGAGAGCTTTTATACACAGCTGCATCCTTCTTGTTACTTCTTTTCTCTCCCTTTACTTGCCTGAGACTCCTGATGGTGGTTGTAGTGGATCTGACTGGGATGGAGTTAACTTCCATCAGAGCAGCCCACGTGGTGTTATTTTTGGGATTTGTGGTTAAACTAGTGGTGATGTTTTCACTGTTGCTGAACAGAGCTTCCACAGTGTCAAGGCCTTCTCTTTTTTCTTCCTGTGGAGAAGGCCTTAGGGATTCTGGGGAGGTGAAAAGTTGGATGTGAGCTGGCACTGCAAGCTCACAGCTCAGAGCCAACCTGTCCTGGGCTGATCCCCAGCAGGATGGGCAGCAGGGGGAGGGAGGGGATTCTGCCTCTCTGCTGCACCATGCTGAGCCCCCATCTGGAGTGCTGGGGCCAGCTCTAGGGTCCTCAGCACAGCAGAGACATGGACCTGTTGGAGCAGGGCCAGGGGAGGCCACAGCAATGCTGGGAGGGCTGGAAGACCTCTGCTGTGAGGCCAGGCTGAGAGAGCTGGGGTTGTTCAGCCTGAAGAGTGAAGGGCTCTGGAGAGACCTTGTGGCCTTCACTACTTCAAGAGAGGCTGTAAGAAAGCTGGGCCTGTTGTGACAGGATAAGGGATTATGTTTTTTAACTAAAAAAGGGGGATTTAGACAAGAGAGAAGATGTTTTTTATGTTGAGGTTGGTGAGACCCTGTCCCTCGTTGCCCAGACAGGTGGCAGATGCCCCATCCACAGAGCCATTCCAGGTCAGGTTGTTTGGGGCTCTGAGCAACCTGCTCTAGTTGTAGGTGTCTCTGCTTGTTGCAGAGAGATTGGACTAGATGACCTTGAGATGCCCCCTCCAACCCAAACCATTCTACAATTCGATGTTTCTTCCCACTCTGCCTCCCCAGTGGATAGACTGAGAGTGGACAAGAAGTTGGGAGGGGACACATCTGGGATAACTGACCCAAAATGTCCAAAGGGTTATTCTGTGCCATATAGTGTGTCAGGCACTGCAATAGAAAGCAGAGAAGAGGAAGAAGGGGGTTGAGGGGAGTTGCCTTCAAGGATGACCATGTTCCTAGGGGATGGTGAGTGATTGCTTTTGCATTGGTTTTGTTCTGGCTTTTTTCCCTGCTCTTTAGCTTGACCCATCAGTTCTGCTGTTGCTCTTTTAGTTCTCTCCCCATCCCACAAGGGACCAGCGTGAGCACCTCCCCTACCACTCTATCTCTGTGCAGAGATCCACAGTGGCTTTGATCTGAGAGGGTTCCTTTGCTGTGGGCAAGGAGATCTTGGTCAGAATGCTTCTTTTATTTTTTTGTTGCAGTTGGAGTGGAGTTGGCCTTCTCCCAACAATGTCCAGCACATGCCCATTAGCACGAGTTCCGACTGGTGTTGTAGTGGAGAAAAATGCAGTGTAAGGAAGCAGTTGATGACCACAAGGCTGGGCTGGGGCACTGACATCTCTCTTCTCCCCCCATGCAGATACAGCATCTTTAAATACACGTCCATAGCCCTGGTGTCCTTGGGGATCTTTACCTGCACTTTCATGTCTGCAAAACAAGTGGTAAGGATCGGAATAGGCCTGAGGTCATATCTCTGAACCCTATTGACAAGTGGAGCTGCTGCCAGTGCCTTCATCACTAATTCCCTTTGTCTGACTGTTGACAGCCAGACGAGATGTCTGATGGCTCTAGATCTCCTCCCTGAAAGCTCTTGCTCCTGGCCTCATTTCTCCTGTGCTTTGGAGGGAAGAGATGCAAACACGTGGGTGTGGTTTAGCTGAATTTCAGATGCATTTGAACCTCTTCAGGTTGTTTTTTGATGAGAATAAACCATTTTTTCTTGCTCCAGGTATAACAGCTAGAAGCTGTTTCCTCTTGCCCTTACTGTGATGTGTTGCAAGTAAATCTTAAGACAAAACTCAGCCATTTTAAATACTTTTTTTTTTCCCCTCCCAAAAGAGGTTAGATTTCTCCTGACCTGTTGTCATCCAGTGTGACTTCCTGTGACCCTTGAAATAAAGTTCATGGATTTGAAAAGCAGGAGAGAGTGTAGAAAATTCACCAGTCACATCACTTTGGGCTTTTCCAGCACCCACGGCCTGATCTTGTCAACCAAAGATAGAAAAGTGGTGTAAAGTGGTGGTCAAGTGAAAATTGGTGGCACTTAATCCAGCTCTGAGAGACTGGAAATGAAACAGGGCTGTCAAACCTCCCATGTCCTCCATTTTATACTCTCAGAATGTGTGAGGAGAGTAATCTCACTCATCCCAAAGCACAGTGAAAGAGACCTAAACCAAGTCGTGCTGCCTACAGTTTTATCCTCAGCTACAGCACCTACAGGCCTGTTTTCCTCAGAGTCTTCACCACAAGCCAGAACCCTGGGTTCCTTTACTGGGACTTGACCAGAGTCCTTGTTTTTTCTGCACACTCCCCTCTGAGACGGAGAGAGGGGACCTTGCTCATGGACTGTCTTTCATAGAATCACAGAATTGTTTAGTTGTTGAGTCCAACTGTCAACCTGATGCCACCATGACGGTTAAACCATGTCCCAAAGTGCCATATCCACACACTCCTTGAAAGCCTCCAAGGATGGTGACTCCAGCACCTCCCTGGGTGCACCATGTTCCAATGCCTGATCACCCTTTCAGAGAAGAAATGTTTCCCAATATCCAACTTAAACCTCTCCTGGCACAATTTCTGGCCATTTCCTCTTCTATCACCTGAAGAAACCAACACCCACTTCACTCCAACCTCCTTTCAGGCAGCTGTAGAGAGGTCTCCCATCAGCCTTCTCTTCCCCAGACTAAACAACCCCAGTCCCCTCAAACACTCCTCATAATACTTCTTCTCTTGCTGTCTTTAAGACCTTAGAGGCACCTCATTTGGGGAGCTGAACTAGATGACCTTGCAAGGTCTTTTCCAACCCAAACTATTCTGTGGTTCTGTGATTTTTGTGGTTGGAGAGTTTGATCTCTCACCAAGCCAGGGCATTTAGTTCAGAAAAGGTACTTTCTTCATCAGATATTCACAGTTCTTCTCTGGAATTTGGTGCATTCCCATGAAGCAGAGTGAAAAGTGAAGGGTGCTGTGGTAGCTGCTACCTCTGTCCAACCAGAGAAGCAACTCTAGAGAATGCAAGACCCTGGAAGGTCTTTGCTTTATGGACTCTCTTGGGACACACCACACAAACCAAGAGTGAGGTAGAGGCAGGTCCAAATGATCAGCAAGGACGTGGTGGCTCATGGTGACTGTCTTGTGTCTCCCTCCACCAGGCATCTGACTCTGGTTTAAATGAAGAGGATGGACTCCAGGTTTTCTTTTGGTGGCTGCTAGGTAAGTGCCACAGCTCCAGCCAACCTTGCTGAGATACTGACAAGACTCAGCTGTCTGATGTCCTTGGCCGTGTGAGTTGTGCAAAGCAGATTGTGGTGGGAGTACTTGTGCTGAGGTTAAGTTGTGCTGAGCATCTGGTAGATGTTGATTAGCAAAGACCTGGGGTTTGTAGCACTCGCGAGCAGCATTTTGTAAGGAGATACTCCTCATTTGGCCAACAAGTTACATATGGCACCTGAGAAGTTTCTGCAGGGTAGTGGCTTGGTGGCTTAGAGTCTCCAGTCAAGCATGCTTGCAGATATCTTCCTGAGTTCTCTTGACAAAGCAGTTCTGCTTGATGTAAGTGATGCTGAGAGATATGCTGCAGGGAGGGAGTGCAGCTGTAGCTGGTGCAAGTCTTCACTGAGCACAGTGTTTCCGTGGAGGGATCCTTAAAAAGTGTAGTTATATCTCCAAACTGGGCCTGTTGGTGGCTTCTGGGGGCACCTGGGATTGATGCATTACTGACAGTGGTAGATGACTCTCTCTCTGGTAGCTTACTGGCTCTGCTTGCTGAAATCCAGGAGGCTTCTGAGAAGGACATCTCTTAAAGAGATGCCTCTTGGCGTCTCAGCCTTTGTGAGAAGCTAGCTGTGCCCACAAGACCATTATCAGTTCTCTTATCAAAGAAGACATTGGAATTAGCTCCATTCTTTGCTTCCCAGCTTGTAGGTTTGAGGAATGCAAGCAGTTGTCACTTTGTGTAGGACTCTGTCTAGTCCTTGTCTTTTGTCACTGAAAACCAAATTCTGGGAGTCTTCAGGCCGGGTGACTTGGGCTCTGCCATGTTTGAGCAGTGTTGCAAGGCTGTGCTTCTCTTGCAGGTATTGCTGCGCTCACCTTTGCCCTCCTCATGTCTGCCAGGATGGGGATTTTCCAGGAGACTCTCTACAAGCAGTTTGGGAAGCACTCTAAAGAAGCCCTTTTTTACAATGTAAGCCACTGTGCCTTTTCTGTTGGGCAGACAGAGCTTCTAAGAGAGTGCCTTCTCCTCTCACTCAGCACGGATCCAAAGATGCACAGGCTGCAAGGCTGGAGCAGGGAAGGCTTTGCCATCACCCAGCTGTCCCAGGCTGGTTTCCCATGAGGAGAAGTGAGGTGTGCTCACACAGTTAATATCTCATGTCTCTACTTTCCAGCTGTGCCAGGCTGGTTTCCCATGAGAAGAAGTGAGGTGTGTTCACACAGTTAACATCTCATGCCTCCACTTTCCTCTCTAGCTGTGCCAGGCTGGTTTTGAATGAGAAGTGAGGTCTATTCACACAGTTAACATCTCATGCCTCTGCTTTCCAGCTGTGTCAGGCTGGTTTCCCATGAAGAGAACTGAGGTGTGCTCACACAATTGACATCTCATGCCTCTTCTTTTCTCTCCAGCTGTGCCAGGCTGGTTTTGAATGAGCAGAAGTGAGGTACGCTCACATAGTTAACATCTCATGCCTCTACTTTCCTCTCCAGCTGTGCCAGGCTGGTTTCCCATGAGGAAAACTGAGGTGTGCTCACACAATTGACATCTCATGGCTCCACTTTTCTCTCCAGCTGTGCCAGGCTGGTTTTGAATGAGGAGAGGTGAGGTGTGCTCACACAGTTAACATCTCATGCCTCTACTTTTCCTCTCCAGCTGTGCCAGGCTGGTTTTGAATGAGGAGAAGTGAGGTGTGCTCACACAGTTAACATCTCATGTCTCTGCTTTCCTCTCCAGCTGTGCCAGGCTGGTTTTGAATGAGCAGAAGTGAGGTATGCTCACACAGTTAACATCTCATGTCTCTGCTTTCCTCTCCAGCTGTGCCAGGCTGGTTTTGAATGAGCAGAAGTGAGGTATGCTCAAACAGTTAACATCTCATGTCTCTACTTTCCTCTCCAGCACGCGTTACCGCTCCCTGGCTTTCTCCTCCTTGCCCCAAACATCTACCACCATGCAGTCCTCTTCAGCCAGTCTGGTGAGTGTTGCACAAATGGATCCTTGCTCTCCTGCCTTTCTATCCTCTGGGAAATGCTGTAGGAAGCTTTCAGGCCAGTGCCTGCCAGACTCTCCCCTTGGGAAATTCAAGCCCTTTGAATTTTCAAGTTTCTTACAAAGCCAAAAGAACCAAACCCCTGCACTGTCTGGAGGACATTGTCAAACCTTTTCCCTGTGGTGGGCCAGATGCCAACGTGCTTGGACAGGTAGTGGTTGGTGACTGCTGAGAGCCTGGCCATGGGCAGCTGACTGTTCAGCTGGTGCCACAACAGCTAAGCTGTGAGTTACTAATTGGATGACTGTGATTAAAACCCAAGCTTTTCCCTGGCACACATACATACTCCTTTTGGGCACAGCCAGGTAGCTCCTCCAGATACCTTGAACTTAGTTCAGTAGAAATTTCAGCAGGCTTTTGAGTGCCAGCAAGTTCCTGAATCTTAAATCTTGTGAGAGTGCAGGGATCTTTACTGAGAAGGCTTCCTTGTTCTCTTCAATTCCAGAGACTGAGGGCACCCTCAGAGTCAGTTTGCAGATGGCAGGACTGTCCATCTGCTGAAGGGTTGGGAGGCTTGGCCAGGCTGGTTTGATAGGCCAATGGGATGAGATTCAACAAGGCCAAATGCTAGGTCCTGCACTTGGGTCACAACAACCACATGAATGTTCCAGACTGGGGGCTGGAAACTGCTCAGCAGAGAAAGACCTGGGGGTGTTGGTTGGCAGCCAGCTGAAGATCAGCCAGCATGTGCTCAGATGGCCAAGAAGGCCACCAGCATCCTGGCTGAAGTCAGCAATAGTGTGGCCAGAAAGACCAGAGCAGGGATTGTCCCCTTATACTTGGCACTGGTGAGGCTAAACCTCAAATTCTGGGTTCGCTTTTGGGCCCCTCACTCCAAGAAGTATATTGAGGGGTTGGAGCATATCCAGAGGAGGGGAACAAAGCTGATGAAGAGTCTGGAGAAGAGGTCTTGTGAGGAGCAGCTGAGGGAACTGGGGCTCTATTTAGCCTTGAGCAGAGGAGGCTGAGGGGAGACTTTCTGGCTCTTTACAATTCCCTGAAAAGAGGTTGGAACCAGGTGGAGGTTGGTCGCTTCTACCAAGGAACAAACAATAGGATAAGAAGAAATGACCTCAGGTTGTGCCAGGGTAGGTTTAGGTTGGACATGAGGGAAAAAATGTTCTCTGAAAGTCTTGTCAAGCCCTGGAAGTGGCTGCCCAGGGCTTTCCTGCCAATCCAAGGCAGGAAAGGGCCACTTCTCCTTCCATCTTTTTAAGCATCAGGATCATGACCTTGCTCTGTCCTTTATCCCCTGCAGAGCCGTTCCAGGTCCCAGTGATTGGGCTGACCATGCCAATCATGTGGTTCTACCTCCTCATGAATGTCATCACTCAGTATCCTTTCAAAGCTTTCAGCTCGAGGCAAAACCTGCTAGATGGGAGCAGGGTGGGAGAGGAGGAATGGGATGGGAGTTTCACGTCCTTAGAGCCTTCCCTGCATTTGGTGCTCTTCAGAGGAACGCAGCCAGGCTGGATTGATGAGCACAAGGTCAGTGCCATGAGGTTCAACAAGGCCAAGTGCTGAGTCCAGAGCTTGGATCACAACAACCCCATAAATGCTTCAGGCCTGTGGAAGAGTACCTGGAAAGTTGTCTTTGCTTTCTGCGACTCCTAAAAAGCAGATTGGAGCCAGGTGGGGGTTGGTGTCTTCTCCCAAGAAACAAGTGATGGAACAAGAGGAAACGCCCTCAAGTTGTGCCAGGGGAGGTTTAAGTTGGACATGAGGGACAATTTCTTCCCCCAAAAGGGTCCAGGCTGCCCAGGGCAGTGGTGGACTCCCCATCCCTGGAGGTGTTCGAGAACCGTGTAGACACGACATTTTGGGACCTGGTTTAGTGGGCATGGTGATGTTAGGTTGATGGTTGGACTTGATGATCTTAGAGGTCTTCTCCAACCTAAATGATTCTGTGATTTTAGGTCTGGTTTTAACTTCCCTTGGCCCCATGGCAGGAACTGTAAATGCCTCACACCATGAACCTTTTGCCACCATACCAGCCTCAGCTGCGCTGGCGGAATGGTTTTGCTGTCCCAGAGCAAGTTTGGGTGGAATCTGAGAGATGTGGGCTGTCCATGGGGATCGTAGTGAGGCTCTTCATGACTGTAGAAAATACAATGTGAGAAGAGGGAGGTGATTCTCCACCTCTACTCCGCCCTGGTGAGGCCTCACCTGGAGTACTCTGTCCAGTTTTGGAGCCCCTATTACAAGAGGAATGTGGACATGCTGGAGCCTTTCCAGAGAAGGGCCATGAGGATGCTCAGAGGGCTGCAGCACCTCTGCTATAAGGACACACTGAAAGAGCTGGGGCTGTGCAGCCTAGAGAAGAGAAGGCTCACAGATGACCTTCTTGTGGCCTTCCAGTATCTGAAGGGGACCTACAGGAAAGCTGGGGCAGGACTTTTTAGGCTCTCAGGGAGTGACAGGACTAGGGGGAATGGAGCAAAGCTGGAGGTGGGGAGATTCAGATTGGATGTGAGGAGGAAGTTGTTCAGCATGAGAGTGGTGAGAGCCTGGAACAGATTGCCCAGGGAGGTGGTTGAGGCTCCGTTCCTGGAGGTGCTTAAGGCCAGGCTGGCAGAGGCTGTGGGCAGCCTGGTCTAGAATAGGGGGTCCCTGGGCATGGCAGGGGGGTTGGAAGTAGATGATCCTTGTGATCCCTTCCAACCCTGACTGATTCTATAATTCTAAGAAGGGAGTTTTATCCCTTCTATAACCAGACTGGAGCTATCCACTGCCCAGGGCTTTGCAGTGCATATTCCAGTATTGGAACAGGCTGCCCAGGGAGGTGGTGGAGTCCCATTTCCTGAGGGCATTCAGGAAATGTGTGGACATGGCACTTCAGGACATGGTTAAATGGCTTAGGTTGATGGCCAGACTCGATGTATCCAACCAAAACAGCTCTGTGATTCTGTGATAAGCTGGAGCTCTTCACTGCCCAGCCCCTTTCCATTCCCAGGTGTCCTCCCTCTTCAGCCCTGAGGTCCCCTTACCTCACCCGCCCAGATACGTCTGCATCCGAGGAGTCTTCATCCTCACCACGGAGTGCACCTCCCTGACCGTCACGCTGGTGGTGACGCTGCGCAAGTTCGTCAGCCTCATCTTCTCCATCCTCTACTTCCGCAACCCCTTCACGGCCTGGCACTGGCTGGGCACCTCCTTTGTTTTCGTGGGGACTCTGATGTACACCGAGGTGTGGAACAGCCTGGGGCCCTTCCTGGCACGCTGGAGGAAGAGGCCGAAGGAGGAGTAACATCCGCGTGGACTCTTTGCAGGGACCTTTTAAGTTGTTTTGTAGAGCAGAGCAGCAGGGAATCCCCTTGAGGGGGTTGTT
Source organism: Psilopogon haemacephalus (assembly GCA_013396835.1). NCBI lineage: Eukaryota > Metazoa > Chordata > Aves > Piciformes > Megalaimidae > Psilopogon > Psilopogon haemacephalus. Next base: position 186,653 of record VWZI01006480.1, read on the forward strand.
TCTATCACATGGGGAGGAGGTGTTGGCTGTGCCAAGCTCCTGGAAACAGTGGAGCTCCACTGGGACCCTCCCTGACACAGATCACGGAGCCGACACAGTTGTTTTTGCCACGGTTGCATTTTTTTTTACGCAGCTCCTTTTGCTTCCAGTCTTTCCCTCTGATCATCATTTGTTGTTCCTTTAATGAGTGTAGAAGCTGAGCCCATTCTCTGGTACAACCCCAGCCTCGCTGTGGTGCTGTTGTCCACTCCTCCTGGCTTTGATGAGCTGGACCTTGAGCCCGTTTGGTGCCGTCCTTTCATGTCGAGGTGGCTGTAGTGATGCCCCAGGGCGTTGCTGTTGGTGCAGCAGGTTGTGAGTTACACCAGAAATGCCAGGCCTGGCTGTTAACCCGAGTCTTTGTTGCCTCATCCTACCACCCATGCTGGGTACATTTCTAGCTGGAACCTTCCAGTCTGCCCAGTAGATCCTCCACTGGCTCAGGGGGCTGATCCTCAAGCCACCAAAGCTCCCTCACTAGTAGCAGGACATAGTTGGGAGCCTGAGGAAGCCAAAAAGAGGTGATGCTAAGGGGTACAGAAAGTGCCACCGTGTTACCTTTGCAGCCTTCTCAGGGAGATGGTGAAGTGCTATTGAGGCTTCATTGAGTTCTCAGGTGTTGCTCTGATATTTCAGCAGCTGGAAGGTATTATGGGTTCCTCCTGCTTTGATGAGGTCCTCAGTGCAGGTCACTTTTCAGCTGCTTCCTTACTTTTTCCCTCATCACAAGCATGTTACCAACATGGCTTTGTTACCAACAGTCAGCTGCAACGAGCTCTGCTGAGCCCCGTGGTCACCCCAGAGCCAGCCCAGCCTCAGGGTTCACATCATGCCAGGAAACACAAGATGGCCAGTTCACATGACCTTTCCTCTCATCCTTCTCTTCCTTCACCTTATTTCTCATTCTCCTCCATTTTCTCTGCTCCTTCTTTCCTCTGCTTTTTCCCTCTGTCTTTTTATTTCTCTCTTCCCCCTCCTCCTTACCCCTCCTCCTCCCCCTCTCCTCTCCCCTCCCCTCTGTTGGGCATCAAGCCTCACTCATGGCATTTCTGTGCATCATAGCAGCACCCACCTGGCACAGGACTGATGTCCCTTAGTCTCACTCCTCACCTGGGACAGAGATGACCTTCAGGAGCTTTGGATGTGTGTCACCATGCATGCAGGCACCCCGTGTCTCTCATCAAGGTGCCACAGCTCTTCCAGGAGCAGCTCAGTGTTGAGCAAGAGCAGAGGTGGGCACACAGCCTTGTCTTCATCTGCAGCACCTTGGTTTTGTCATGCTGCTACTGTCCCACTCAGCTGTGTTAATTGGATCTTCCAGCTCTGTCAACCTGATTCTCATCAAGCTTTGGCCAAGTAAGGACTAGACTCCATTATTCCTCCACCCAATGTCCCAGTGCCTTCCAGGCTCTGCTCAGAACCCATCCAACACTAAAACTGTGCATGTGGTAGGTTAACCACAGCTGGCAGTGAATCTCCACTACAGTGTCTCCCACTGTGGGACTTGGCTGGGGAGAAGAACAGGAAGAGCAAACCCAAGGAAATGTGTGAGTGAAGATGAAGAAGATTTAATAGGAAAGGAAAGAGGAAGAGAAAGCCAAGCAATGCAAAGGCAACACCCACTATGCCCAGCTGCTCCCTGAGTAGTGGCCACCTCAAAACCTCCTCTCTCCCATTTTCATTGCTGGTTTCTATCCGTGTTGGTTGTTCTGGCTGTGTCTCTTCACAGCTTTCCCATCCACTAATCTTTGTTGAGGAGCAGAGCAGGAGAAAAGGGAACTTTGAGGCACCAGTGTGATGTCAGCACTGGTTTAGGACAAATGCAAAGCCCAGCACTGGATGGACACCTAAGGGAAGAGTTGACTCCATCCCAGCCAAAGCCAACATAATGCTGATAGGCCCTGCAGCTGGCTCCTGTCTGAGTCTAAAAAACATGTTCAACATTCAAGGTCAAAATTGGTGGGGGCCTGAGCAACCTGATGTAATTGAAGACCTCACTGCAGGGGAGTTGGACAAGATGAACTTAGAGGATCTGTTCCAGCCCAAACTATTCTATGATTCTCTTTGTCTTTTGAGTGCCAGACACAAGATGTTTCCAGGGGTTTGTAGGTGAGGACACTGCCAGCAGCACTGGGCACAGGTCAGTGCTTCCAGCTGTTTGCTCAGGCTCTAGGAAGGCCTTCATCCCTCATCTTGATCTTCAAACCTCTTTACAGGAAGCTTCAGCCAAGATGGTTGGGAGGTAGGGGAAGGCAACTGAAAAACAACAATGATGCCAAGTAACTGTTGGGGTTCTTCAAAGGTAAGCCACACTGGTACAACACCAGGCTGAAGGCAGAAGCCATGTCCATGGTGGGGCAGCAGGAGCTGTAACTGCTCTTGGGTGGCCATGCTGGTGGTGGCTGCAGCCTGGGCTGGGGGTTTAGCAATAACTGTTCAAGTGTGAAGTTCTGTACACATACTTCTGGCCAGGTCACTCTTTGTATCAGGGAGGTTGCACATTGGCTCTGCCTCCTCTGTGCTGGTGAGTTTGAGGCTGTTTGGGACTCTTTTGACCATGTGCTGTATTTAGTCTCCACTCAGAGCAGGTTTCAGAGATGGGCTTAGGGTTCTTGTTTTGGCTGTTTGCTGCACTTGGTCTGCAGTTGACCCAGGTCTTGTTTTTTGTTGCCAGGGGTATCACTGACCTTTACAGCCAGGTGTGTGATTTGTGTGCTTCTGAGTGTTTCTAAGTGGTACTGTGGTGCAGTGCTGGCAGCCATTCCCTTCTGGCTGTAGGAGGCGAAAGCTGCAGTACTAACTGAAGCTACAGTTCTCAGCTCCCCAGTTCAAAAGAGACAAGGAACTGTTGGAGACAGCCCAGTGGAGGCTGCCAAGGAGTTGAGGGACCTGGAGCATGTCTGCGAGGAGGAAAGGCTGAGAGCCCTGGGGCTGTTAAGCATGAAGAAGAAAAGCCTGAGAGGGGATCTGATCAATGCTCAGCAAGAGCTAAAGGGTGGGGAAGACTCTTTTTAGTGGTGTCCATTGACAGGACAAGGGGCAGTGGAACCCTTGAAACTGGAACCCAAGAGGTTCCATCTGAACATGAGGAGAAATGTCTTTGCTGTGTGGGTAGTGTAGCCCTGAAGCAACCTTGGAGAGGTTGTGGAGTCTCTGGGGAGATTCCAAACCTGCCTGGACATTCAGGTCCTAAGCTGTCTGCTCTGGGTAACTCTGCTTTAGCAGGGGGGTTAGATTGGATATTCCCCAGAGATCCCTTCCAACCCCCACCATGCTGGGATTCTGTGAGAACAGGGGAGCTTGCCCAGTTGTGAGATGGAAGAAAGGTCCATGCAGAAGGCCCATGTTTGCCAAAAGCAGTGTTTGAATCCAGGGATCCTCCCCACCATAAAAAAGAGCTCTTTGGGTCTGAGTTTTGTGGTTGCTGTAGAAGTAACAGCAGGTGTGTTTTAGCAGAGGCCAGGGAAGTGGGTGAGCCAAAATACTGCTGGATCTCAGTTCTGGATTTGCAGAGCTTCTGGATTAGCTGGTTGAGTTTAGGGTGGTATTGCTGCTGCTGTTGTTTTTTTAAACCAAAATAAATCTATATCCTCCTCAGAAGATCTTGGTCTTGTTTCTCCTTTCATGCTTTGCTACTGGTAATCAGCTGCTGCTGACTGGAAAATTAGCAGGGCTCTGAGATCAACACACAATTTCTCCTACCTTTAGTGTGAGAAGAGGTGGATAAAACAGCCTCTGGGGCATGCAGGAGCAGGAGGAATGCAGGAGAAGCCAAGGGTGGCCTGGGCAGGGGATCCTCTTTGATTGCATTTACAATAAACTGTCTCCATTTACATGCACCCAGGCAAGTGAGTTCTTAGAATCACAGCATGGCTTGGGCTGGAAGGGACCTTTGAAGATCTCCTGATCCAACTCCATGCAGTGAGCAACTAGAGCAGGTTGCTCAGAGCCCCAAGCAACCTGGCCTGGCATGGTTCCAGGGATGGGGCATCTGCCACCTCTCTGAGCAACCTCGGACAGGTTCTTCCCTCTCTCTAATCTAAATCTCCCCCTTTCAGTTTCAAACCGTCACTCCTTGTTCTGTACCAACAGACCCTGCTAAAATGTCTTTCCTCAGCTTTTTGACTGGCTCCTTGAAGGCCTGAAAAGCCACCAGATGGTCTTCCTGGAACCTTCTTTTCTCCAGGCTGAATAACCCCAGCTCTCTCAGCCTGGCCTCACAGCAGAGGGCTTCCAGCCCTCCCATCACTGCTGTGGCCTCCTCTGCCCCTGCTGCAACAGATCCATGTCTGTCATGTGCTGAGGACTCCAGAGCTGGCTCCAGCACTACAGGTGGGCTCTCAGCAGAGCACAGCAGAGGGGCAGAATCCCCTCCCTGCACCTGATGCCCATGCTGCTGGGGATCAGCCTGGGACGGGTTGTCTCTGGGCTGTGAGCTCATGGTCCTAGCTCTTGTCTGGCTTTTCACCCCCCAGCACCCCCAGTCCAGGGCTGCTCACAATTAGGGGCCCATAACTACATCCAGAACTCCAGCTTTGGCCTTGCCAGGAGGGAGAAGAGGACAACCTCAACCTGCTGGTCACACTCTTCTGAATGCACCCATGGAGACCCTTGGCCTTCTTGTCCCTGAAGACACACTACTGACTCATGGTGAGTTTGTCCACCAGCGCTCCCAGATCCTTCTCCACAGAGCTGCATTCTGTCTCCATTAACTGGAGGCTGAGTGCTTCCTGTGTGAGACCTGGTTTAAAAATAGTAAGGAATGGTTAGTGTGGTCTTTCCAATCCCTGGTGACATCTCCATCAGTGCAAAAAGAGTGCTGTGACATTAAATTCCTGGCCATCATCTCACATCTAACACACCTCTATAGAATCACACATTAATCTGGGTTGGAAGGGACCTCTGAAGGTCATCTAGTCCAACCCCTCCTGCAGTCAACAGGGGTATCTTCAGCTAGGTCAAGTTGCCCAGAGTCCTGTCAAGCCTCACCCTGAGTATCTCCAGGGATAAGGCCTCAACCACCTCTCTGGGCAACCTGTTCCAGTGTTCTACCACCCTCATGGTTAAGAACTTGCTCCTAACATCCAATCTAAATCTGCTCTTCCCTATTGTGAAGGCATTGTCCCTTGTCCTGTCACCACAGGCTTTTGTAAACAGTTTCACTCCGTCCTTGTAGGCCCCCTTCAGGTACTGAAAGGTCATTATTAGATGTTCCCACCCTAGAGCTTCCTCTTCTCCAGACTGAACATGCCCCAGCTCCCTCAGCCTGTCTTTGTAGCAGGGGTGCTCCAAGCACCTGATTATTTTCGTGGTCTGCATCAGGTCCATGACCTTCCCTATCTGAGAGCATTAATGGTCTATTCTCCATCAGTTCCTCAGTCTCTGTATTTCTAATTTAATAAATCTTCCTCTCCCAGACCCTGGCAGGTGTTGGGTTAATAAAGCCTCATTGCTCAGGCTCTGCTTTCATCACCTCAGAGATTTCTGTCCAAAACCTTTCAGCTTCCATTAAATCTGGGGTGATGTTTATTAACACTTCCCAAACTTTCCTGGGCTCACCACGGTGGCTTGGAGAAGAGACAAGGAGAAGTTTTATTATTCAAGTGAGAGGGGAAAGCCTTTGAGCTCCTCTGGGATCCACCATGAAGTCCTTGTCACTTCCAAGATGTAAAATAACTCACTCCTGCACTAAATCAAAGGAGAGGAGCAGGAGAGGGATGAAGATGTCTCTGTAAATCGCTTGGAGCCAGGCAGTTTGTGTCTGCTCAGCCTCTTTCATTAGAGCAGCTGTAAATCAGCGACTGGAGCCCAAGAGGGTGAGAAGGTGAGATTTATTGGAGAGGGGAATTTGGGAGGGGAAGAGCTCAGAGGACACAGAACCAATTTTTAATTTGCCTCCAGACTCACAGGTGACTCCTGGTGCCTTCCCCTTCTCAATGTTCTCCAAAGTTCAATGGATTTTTTTGGTATTTATTAATATTTTTCCACTTCCATAGGGTTAGACTCAGCAGCTTTCAGCTTTCTCCTGCCCTCTCCCCTCCCCGGGCAGCTGAAAGATGGATCCACCAACCTTGCATTGACCAAAAGACCTCAGCAGAGAGCAAGGGGACAGTTGCTTTACCCCTTTCCAGCTCAAATCAGGAGCATTGTTGTCATATTTCACATTGGACATTAGGAAGAAGTTCTGTACTATGAGGATGGTGGAACATTGGAACAGGTTGCCCAGGGAGGCAGTGGAGGTCCCATCTCTGGAGATACTACAGGTCAAATTGGATGGGTGTCTGAGCAGGCTGATCTAGTTGGGGCTGTCCCTGCTTACTGCAGCAGGGTTGGATTAAATGACTTTTAAAAGTCTCTTCCAAGCCAGTGTATTTTATAGTTTTATGTAGAAGGTGCTGTCAACCAACCACTGGAGAGGTAGATGATTACACCCTGGCCACAACAACCCCAGGCAGTGCTACAGGCTGGGGACAGAATGGCTGGAGAGCAGCCAGGCAGAGAGGGACCTGGGGATGCTGGGAGATACTAGGCTAAACATGAGCCAGCAGTGTGCCCAGGTGGCCAGCAGAGCCAATGGCATCCTGGCCTGGATCAGGAACAATGTGGCCAGCAGGACAAGGGAGGTTATTCTGCCCCTGTACTTGGCACTGGTCAGACCATATCTTGAGTACTGTGTCCAGTTCTGGGCCCCTCAGTTCAAGAGAGATACTGAGGTACTGCAATGTGTCCAGAGAAGGGCAACAAAGCTGGTGAGGGGCCTGGAGCACAGCCCTGTGAGGAGAGGCTGAGGGAGCTGGGGGTGTTTAGCATGGAGAAGAGGAGGTTCAAGGGTGACCTCATTGCTGTCTACAACTACCTGAAGGAAGGTTGTAGCCAGGTGGGGTTGGTCTCTTCTCCCAGGCAACCAGCAACAGAAGGAGGGGACACAGTCTCAAGTTGTGCTGGGGGAGGTACAGGCTGGATGTTAGGAAGAAGTTCTTCACAGAGAGGGTGATTGGCATTGGAATGGGCTGCCCAGGGAGGTGGTGGAGTCACCATCTCTGGATTTGTTCAAGCAAAGCCTGGATAGGGCACTTAGTGCCGTTGGCTAGGGCTGGGTGATAGGTTGGACTGGATGATCTTATTCTGGATGTACCCTGGCTTATTCTGTTCTATTCTGTGACACCTCTCTGGTCATGTGTGACAAGATGAGGGGGTTAAGATGGCTTTAGGCCACCAAAAAGACCACCCTGGGCAGTAAAACTTGTGGGTGGAAACAGCCCTTGTGCTGGTAGCTTGATCCCCTTTTCAGAGGACAAAGACCAGAGGCTGTTCAAAGCATGACACGGCAGTGACACCTGGTGACACTTGACCTGCTGCAAGGAACGTGGGCATTGCAGGGGGACCTACAAAATACAGAGGTGTCTTCTGTCAGGAGAGAAGGGAGCAGGCTGCAGAGCATCATTGCTGGTGTCTTGGTGGCTGCTTTGACTCTTGAGAAGAGAAATAAATACTCCAACCCTTTTAATCAGCCGAGGCTGTTGGTCCTGTTGGTAGATCTGCATTCCAAGAGCCTGGAAAACACCCTGGCTCACTGGGCCTGGGTGGTTATGAAGGTGTGCAACTGCATCATGCCATGGCCTTGGAGGAAAGCGGAGAGGAATGCTCAGAGTCAACTAAATGCCAAGTGAGGTAAGGGAAGGAGAGGAACATCATCCTTCAGAGTCCCCACAGCTGATTAATGAGAGCCCCAAAGCACAGGGTTAGTGCAAGGGTCCCCTTCTTGCCTCCTTTTGATCCCCACAGTCTCCAATATGGGAAACCATCCTTCTGCTGGGAGATGTATGATGTCACCTCCATCTTCTCTCCGGGCAGAGGCTGACATCTGGCAACCTCTGTGCTGTTACCGGTCAGGAAAGCACTGAGAAATGGAGATGTTGGGTCTCTAGAGGAGTAGTAGGACCCTCAGCCTGGGACATTTTTCACTCTGAAGCCTTCAAGCCTTTGTGATCGACATTGATTTACACCTGCATGATTCCACTTGCTCTGAGGTATGAGCAGGGAAAAGCATGAATGATAAAAATGTAGGAGCTGCCTCCTCCTCCTCCCACCTGCAGGAAAGTGAAATTCAGCCTCACATACAAGGGTTCCTCTCCCTCCACCTTACAGGAGGCAGAAGGAAATATCTCAGAAGCTTGAAATATTTTGTGAGGGTTACCAAAAGGGTACGTCCAAGGAGGAAGATTTAGTGCAGAACTTAGACAGGGTCTGCAGAGCTGAGCCAGGGCTGCAGGACTGATGCTGCACCAAGGAGCTTGAAGCACCAACCCTGCAGACCATGGGGAGAAGGTAAGGTGGCTCCAAAGGCAGCTGGTGGTGGAACAACTGCTAAATAGATGGGGGACTCAGCACAGATTTCAGGACTGAAGTTATTGAAGCTACATTGTAGAAGTGTGGGGTGAGAAGAGATCATGGAGTCAAAACCCCCTGCCAGGGCAGGACCATAGAGTCTAGCACAGATCACAGAGGAACACATCCAGACAGGACTTGAAAGTCTCCAGAGAAGGAGACTCCACAGCTTCTCTGGGGAGCCTCTTCCAGTGCTCTGTGACACTCACAGTGAAGAAGTTCCCCCTTGTGTTGAGGTGGAACCTCCTGTGCTGCAACTTACACCCATTGCTCCTTGTCCTATCTCAGGGAGCAAGTGAGCAGAGCCTGTCCCCCACCTCCTGACCAGCCCTCAGATATTTATAAACATTTCTTAAATCCCTTCTCAGTCTTCTCTTTTCCAGACTAACAAGTCCCAGGTCCCTCAGCCTCTCCTCAACAGGCAGTGCTCCAGTCCCCTAGTCATCCTCGTAGCCCTCCACCGGACCCATTGCTCCTTGTCCTGTCTCAAGGAGCAAGTGAGCAGAGCCTGTTCCCCACCTCCTGACCAGCTCTCAGATATTTATAGACATTTATCAAATCCCCTCTAAGTCTTCTCTTTTCCAGACTATACAGCCGCAGGTCACTCAGCCTCTCCTCATAAGTGATGCCCTCCAGTCCCCTCATCATCCTCGTAGCTCTCTGCTGGACCCTGTCCAGCAGATCCCTGTCCCTCTTAAACTGGGGAGCTCAAAACTGAATGCAGTATTCAAGATATCTCAGCAGGGCAGAGTAGAGGGGGAGGAGAACTTGCCTTGATCTGCTGGACACTCTCTTCTTAATACACCCCAGGATCCCATTGGCCTTGGCCACAAGGGCACATTGCTGTCCCTTGAGTCAATGATGTGAGCAGAAACATGGTTGGGTGGTGTCATCACACCAAGGGCTGACTCCCCTCAGCCCCACCACAGTACTGCTAACAAAAGCCATAACTCATTTTGACAGCTGCCAAGTTAGCAGCACCTTACGCAGCGTATTCAATTAGACAAGGTCCTGAGGGAGTGGGGAAGCCAGAAGCTGTTGGGACATGACATGGTGCTTCAGGAAAGTGGCTTTAGAAATGGATGTAGGTGCTCTGCAGAGAAATAAACAGCCCTCGGGCCCGTGCTGGAAGCTGTTCACTCTCTGTTTCCAGACTCTGCTTAAAAACGTCCAAAGGAAAGGTGTAGCTGCTGGGTTTGCAGTGGTTTCACCAGCAAGTCAAGTCTCCACCAGCTTCTCCACTAACTTCTAAGGTTCTAGTGGGTTTAGTGGAGGAGGCAGGTGGGGAGAGGAAGGTCCTGGCACCAAAACATTTTGCATTTGTTTTTTTCAAAATAGTGCTACTGATTTGGGAAGCAGCTGCTGGAGAACCTGAGCTGCTCTGTGTCTCCTGCTCTCATCTTCTGCCAAGCCAGCAGCAGGTTGTGAAGCTGCCTGTGCTCTCCGTGCCCACCCGTGGAGCATCCTGGCCTCCAGCACTCTACCTGCTCAGCAGATTCGCAGAAGCAGCTGCTTACAGACTTAGGCTGCAGCTCCTGGAATCTTCACTGAGCATGAAAGCTTTAGCTAGCAAAGTTCTTATCTTCCCCTTCAGGCACAGGTCTGCATGTCTCACTGTCCTCTGATGTCCAACAAACCCATCATCCTATAATTCAGCAGCTTCTTCTCCTACAGCATCTGTGGTGGTGTCCCTAATATGTGTGGCCACACCTCAAATCTCAGGTTCAATTTGGGGCTCTTCACTCCAAGAAGGACATGGAGGTGCTGGAAAGTGTCCAGAGAAATGCAACAAAGCTGGCGAGGAATCTAGAGCACAGGTCTTGTAAGGAGCAGCTAAGGGACCTGGGGTTGTTCACCCAGGAGAAAAGGAAGCTGAGGAGAGACTTACTCTCTGTAGCTCCCTGGAAAGAGGCTGGCATGAGGTGGGGGTTTGTCTCTTCTCCCAAGGAACAAGTGACAGGACAAGAGGAAACAGCCTCAAGTTGCACCAGGGAAGGCATAGGTTGGACATGAGGAACAATGTCTTCATGGAAAGGATTGTCAAGGCTTGGACCAGGCTGCCCAGGGCAGTGATGGAGTCACTATACCTGGAGGTGTTTAAAAAAAACAAGTAGATGTGGCACTTTGGGACATGGAGGTCATAGAATTGTTGGGTAGAAGGTTGGACTTGGTGTCCTTGGAGGTCATTTCTAACCTTAATGATTCTCTGGTTTCACTGAATGCTGAAGATTGCACTTCATAAAGGGAAACTAAAGAGCTTGTTGCAGTCCCCCCCTGCAAAACCAGAGAGGTGGAGACTCTTTTGAGGCTGGCTCACTGAAGGTGTTACTCTGCTGTTATCCAAAGATGCTTCCTGCCGGAGCAAACAGAACTGCCTGGGCCAGCACTGCCCTTATCTCCTGCTCTATAAATACAGCAGCACCGAGCTCCACCTTCTCAGCTCTCAGCCAAAAATAAACCCTCTAAAGTAAACTCAGCGAGCTGCAGGGTGGCACAGGCTGCTAGAGGAAAGGCAAACACCAGCACAGGGCAGGGGGCACCTGCTGGGAAGCAGCTCTGCAGAGGAGGACTCAGAAGTACTACAGGACAAGTAGTTCACTGTCAGCCAGTAAGGTACCCTTGTGACCATGGTCAGTGTTCTGACAGGCATGAAGAAGAGTGACCAGCTGGACATGGGAGGTTCTTCTCTCCCTTTGCTCTGACTACTGAGACCACATCTGGAGCCCTGGGTCCAGTTCTGCATTTCCCAATCCAAGAGAGACAGGGAACTACTGGAGAGAGTCCAGCAGAGGCTCCAAAGATGCTGAGGAACCTGGGGCATCTCTGAGGAGGAAAGCCTTCTTCTCTATTGCAGTGTGTAACCCCACTGGACACACCAAGTTTGGAAGTGTTGGAAGATTACCGATGGCAAAATAGGAGATTGTCTTCAAATACTGTCTGAGAGAAATGCAAGTAAAGCAACCAACAGCCTGATCACAGAACAACTTGGTTCTTTTCACAACTGGGAAATAAAAGTAATGCATTTTTGCTCCACCTCTATGCTCAGCTCTAGGTAATCAAAGCAGAGACACAACTCCTGAGCTGCAGAGCTTAGCATTTTTAAGGCTGTTCCTGTAAATATGAGCAGTTTGGATTACTCTGCTCATTCCTTTAAGACGTGCAAGGATTTTGCAGGATTGCAGACTTCAAGCCAGGGAAATTCAGCACAGATCAGGGATGAGCTGTCGTGGTTAGTTCTGTTGTACACTGAAGGGAGTAACTGCTCCAGGGGAAGAGTGGAGAGCTGAGTGTGGAAGTGGTGGAGTCACGGAGAACTTGGAAGGAATGGTGACCTGGTGGGAGCTAGGGCAGCACTAACTCTGGTCAGTGATTTGGCTTCTCAGCTCAGGCTCTTCTCAGGAGCTGCACTTGCTGAAGTTCAGGGCAGGTTTGCACACAGAGTTGCTGCTTCTAGCAGTGACAGTGCTGACAGGCAGAGTCACTGCCAAGGGCTGGGCTGCAGAAAGGCTCTTGCTTAGACTTGCTCCTCTGCAAAGCAAGGTCACTGCCTTTGGTCTTCAAAGCCAGGAAGGCTCCTGGTGTGCACTAAGAGTGTGACCAGCAGGTTGAGGAAAGTTCTCTTCCCCCCTGCTCTGTCCAGTTCTGGGCTCCACAGTTCAAAACAGACAGTCCAGCTGTGAAACATGGAGGGGACTGGAACATCACAGCAAAGATGCTGAGGGGACTGGAACATCTCTGTGAGAAAAAAGGCTGAAGAGCCCTGAGGCTGTTGAGCCTGGAGAAGAGAAGCCTGAGCAGGAATCTGATCAATGCTCAGCAACATCCAAAGGTTGGGTGGGGGGGGAGGCAAGAGAATGGACCAGACTCTGTTCAGTGGTGTTCTGTGACAGAACAAGGGGCAACAGGCACAAAGTAGAAGCTGGAGGGTTCCCTCTGAAGTTGAAGAGAAACTTCTTTCCTATGAGGGTGCTGAAGCCCTGGAGCAGGCTGCCCAGGGAGGCTGTGGAGTGTCCTTCTGTGGGGAGATTCCAAACCCACCTGGCCAGTGTGATCCTGGGCAGCCTGCTGTGTGAGGCCCTGCTTTAGCAGGGTGGGTTGGACTGGGTGATCTCTAGATCCCATGCTGGGATTCTAGGATTGTGCTGAGGCCCAGTGGCTTAATTTGCTCAGTCACACAATCACAGAACTGAACCCACTAAGGTCAAAGCTGCAGCTTTGGTTGCCTGAAAACCTCCTGAATCCAGGCCACAGAGCAGCCTTGCTTTTTGTTCTGCCGTGAACCACTGATGAAAAACTGGTGCCTGGGAAGAGCTGCTGTTCCTCAGCCTGAGGACCCAGGCAAGTGCCCTGGGGAAAATACTGGTTGCTAAAAAACCTGAGTTGCTCTAAAGGCTTGACTGGAATTTAAGCTCAGGCTCCCCAAGTCTATTAATTACTTACCATGAGCTGTGTTTCTTTGCTCAGTTCATCCCATTAAACCAACAAAACCCTTTGTCTACACTGTGGAGATCCATGGTGAGGTAGACTAGAGCTCTTTCACAGACTTGCCTCCACACTGTGGTCATGTCTTCTGTGCATTTAAAGGCCTCTGAGGACTCAGGGCTGGAATATGAATAACAAACATCCCTCCTCGGGGAAGCTGCTTCAGCAAAGAGGCCTCACTACCTATTTTGTAAGTGGATGGTAATGAAAATTAATCAGGACAAACATTAACTCAAGAGTTTTATTTACTTGCCAGAGCTCTGCTCCATGCAGAGGAAAAACAAATCTTTACAAACTACTTAAAGCTTCAGCTACTTCTCAATAATGGTATCTTGCTTTTTTTTTTTCCTGATGACTCCTTACTAGGTTGTTTAAATACACTTCTAAATCAAAGAATTCTGTCTCATCCCTTAAAAAAAAAAAAAAAAAAAGCCCCAAACCCCACATTTTATTAAAAAATAAAGACTTGGAATTAGTTTTCACTCCTAACCTTACTCTGAACATTTCACAAAATCCCTCCTCAAAATAATTAGGTAGTCCTGCAATATTATCAGAGGTCCTGATGCTTCCATGCCTCAATTAAATCTCTAATATAAAAAGAAGAGGAAAGAGAGAAATTAATGGAAGATATGGTCATGTGGGTGTCAGGAAAAAGTCTGCACCATTCCCCAGCTGGGAGAGCCTGGGGAAATAATTTCTAGCTGTGGGAAATACAGAAATGACTTTTTAATAAAGTTATAAATAAATAACATTGGGGGGGGGGGGGGGAGGGGGG
>VWZI01006480.1:207389-227729 GCA_013396835.1 Psilopogon haemacephalus
GATTATTAATCATCAAATCACAACCTTCCCGTGTTTCCCATTGCAAAAGGATCTGACAGGATGACTCCACACAATTTTGCTGCGGTCCATGATGCAGCCACCAAAAAAACAGACCAGATTAGCAGTTTGCTTTCGTGTAATTGCTTCCTGTCAACTGAGCATCCAAAGCATCTCAGGGAATTTCCCTAAAGTTTTGAATATTCATAATAAAATTATTAACAATAACAACATTTATTAATAATAATAACAACTCATAACCGATTATTAATAATCAAATCACAACCTCCCTGTGTTTCCCATTGCAAAAGGATCTGACAGGATGACTCCACACAATTTTGCTGCGGTCCATGAGGCAGCCACCAAAAAAACAGACCAGATTAGCAGTTTGCTTTCGTGTCATTGCTTCCTGTCGACCAAACATCCAAAGCATCTCAGGGAATTTTCCTGAATTTTTGAATATTAATAGTTTTTAAAAAATCTTTGTAACAAAAATATTAATAATAATTCATAATTGATTATTAATCATCAAATCACAACCTTCCCGTGTTTCCCATTGCAAAAGGATCTGACAGGATGACTCCACACAATTTTGCTGCGGTCCATGAGGCAGCCACCCAAAAAAACAGACCAGATTAGCAGTTTGCTTTCGTGTCATTGCTTCCTGTTGACCAAACATCCAAATAATCTCAGGGAATTTACCCAAATATTATTAATAAAAACTAATATTACTAACGGTAATTATTATTAATAATTAATAACCGATTATTAATCATCAAATCACAACCTTCCCGTGTTTCCCATTGCAAAAGGATCTGTCGGGATGACTCCACACAATTTTGCTGCAGGCACTGAAAAACCGAATCAGATGAGCAGTTTGCTTTTCTCCTCTCCTCACGGTTGTTTCTCCGCTGCGTTATTAACAGTGCTAAACGAAAGCACTGCCAAAGTCAAAACAGCAGAGTGTAGCGGAGGTGAAAGACAGATTTACTCCCATATGTGAAGGGCAAGACCTTTAAAACTCTTCAGAGCTTCACATTCGTTTGAGCTGTATGCTTTGCCCCTCGCTGCTAAGGACAGCTGATGCAGAGTCCCTCCCTTTCTCTCCTAGGCTCGCTCCATTCTCCTTCAGCACCCTCCAAGGTGGCACAAATGCTCAGGACAAATCAATCTGCACAGGCCCACGGGTTCAACCTTTTTACAGCATGCTAATTAACTACTGGTAATTACAGTGGCAGGTAGTTTATCACAGAGAGGGGACAGGCAGTCTCCCTAGGATGTAAAAAGAGCAGTGAGATTGTTTTTTTACAGCAGGAAGTTTAGCTAAGAATTCTGCTTAACAGGTAAGGAAGAAAATGAATGGCTTGAAAACTGATCAGGCTGGCTGGCTGGGCCAAGGCCATTGGGATGAGGTTCAGAAAGGCCAAGTGTTGGGTCCTGCACTTGGGTCACAACAACCCCATGAACGCCTCATGCTTGGGGCAGAGTACTTGGGAAGCTGCCTAAGAGAAAAGGACCTGAGGGTGTTGATTGACAATGGCTGAAGATGAGCCAGGGTGTGTCCAGGTAGCCAAGAAGGCTACCAGCATCCTGGCTTCAATCAGCAGTAATGTGGCCAAAAGGACTGGGGCAGGGATTGTCCCTGTGTACTTGGCCTTGGTGAGACCACATCTCAGATCCTGGCTTCAGTTTGGGGCCCCTCACTCCAAGAAGGACATTGAGGTGCTGTAGTCTGTCCAGAGAAGGGCAGCAAAACTGGTCAAGGGTCTAGAGCACAACTGTTGTGAGGAGCAGCTGAGGGAACTGGGGTTCTTTAGTCTGGAGAGAAGAACTCCTCACTCTACAACTCTCTGAAAGGAGCTAAGAGCCAGGTCAGGCTTGGTCTCTTCTCCCACATAACAAGTGATAGAGCATCAGGAAATGTCCTCAAGATGTGGCAAGGGAGGCTTAGTTTTTACCTGAAGAACAATTTCTTCCCCCAAAGTGTTGTCAAGCCTTGGAACAGGTGTGGTGGATTCCCTGGAGCTGTGTAGATGTGGTGCTGAGGGACACAGTTCAGTGGTGACCTGGCAGTGCAGGGTTAATGATTGGACTGGATGATCCTAAAGGCCTCTGTCAGCAAAAAATGATTCCATGATTCTAAATCTTACAAAGATGATCAGCATTTCTCACTGGCTTAACTCAATGCAGAAAGCCATCTGATGTGTGCTTAGTAGGTCATTTAGCAGTGATCTTTGAGAGGTGTGAAAGCACAGAGCTGAAAAATACATGGTGTGGTTTGTTTTAATACAGCAAGAAAAATATCTTGGTTTTGTTTTGGGTTTTTTTTTATGTAATAAGAACAAGACTTCAGCTTTGGCATTGAACCCACGATCAAATTCAAGTTTATCAACATCCACACCTCCTAGACATCAACTCACTCTAAGTTTCAGCTTTCAGAGGAGCTTTGTGGTGGGTTCCAAAGAGCGAGTAAAGCCTGCCTGCAAGCACACACTTACTTCCTAGTGCAGAGGAGGGATCTGGTGTGTTATGTTTTGCTAGGTCATGCTGTGTGGCATCTGGCTGCTTCTGTGTATCCCATCTGGGCATGAGATTACAGCAGATGGCCAGGAGAGGAGAAACAAAAAGCTTATTAAGGATACTGCATAGACAGGCCACAATGTCACTTGCCACAACAGCAGACAGGGCTCTTGGCAGCCAAAGCTCAGAGGCACTTGTTAAACAGGACCATCTGAGCCACTCACAGCCATCATGTAAGGAGCAATGTGGACCTGCAAAGCAAGTCATGACAATGTAGTCCACTTCATAGATGAAAGACTAAAAAATAGTTAAGGTGGTAGCCTCTTCAAATCTTCTATTCTCACCTCTTTACAAGCTTAAAATGGGATAGGAGTTAAAAGGAATATGTCCCTATCCACTTGCCTCCCACCCTGTAGCTGAGCATTGAGAAGATCTCCTCTCAGGCTGCTCTCCTCCAGGCTCAACAGCCCCAGGGCTCTTAGCCTTTCCTCCTTGCAGAGAAGCTCCAGGCCCATCTGCATCTTCATACCCTCCACTGAACTCTATCCAGTAGTTCATTGTCTCTTTTGAACTCGGGAGCCCAAAACTGGACCCAGGACTGGAGATGTGGCCTCACTAGGGGAGAGCAGAGGTAGAAGAGAACTGCCCTTGACCTACTCACACACAGCCTTAATGCATGCCTGGAAACCTGAGCCTTTCTTGGTCACAAGAAGACATTGCTGGCTCATGGCAAACTTGTCCAGTACTCCCAGGTCCTTCTCTGCAGAACTGCTTTACAGCAGGTCAACCATGACATCACCCAGAGCCTCCCAAAGGGTGTGGAACAGTAATGCTTAATTCTCTAAATGGTAATTCTCTAAAGAGAGAACGGGAAATAATGCTGATAGCAAGACCTGGTAAATTGATTTGAAAACCACATCTTTCACTGAAGTTCTGCTTTCCTACATCTGAAACAAGTTTTTATTCCAGCATCCTCCTCCTTTCAAACATCCTCTTGATACTGAAATTCCCTTTCTAAATTAAACCATTCCCACAAATGACAAGCCTTTGTTTTATGCTGCAGTGGCATGTGGTTGATGTGGCTATGATGCACCAGATGAGACAGTTGCATTCACTTGGGAAATGGTTTTAGATCTTGCAGATTGCAGCGTTAACCTTCATTTTACCCAGTGACAGTCTGCTGTGTCAGACACCAAACTCACCTGCTCACTGGGTTAATCAGGGGGAAGCTCTGGTCTAGGGTGACATCCCTTCCTTCTGAGAGAAGAGAAGCAGGTATTGGTTCCAGTAGTTGTTGATGGGAGCTGCTCAGCACAGGAGTGACTGCCAGGTCCCTAAAATGACACAACAAGAAAACAGAGAGTTTGGAGCATGGCTTTATGAACTGTAACAGAATAATCAGTGCTTAGTGAGCTCACAAGGCCTGCTCAGATGGAGTGGAGGATGATCTCCAGTGGTGAGAAGCAGAGATTGGCAGCTGGGGGTAGTAAACCAGGCTCCATTGATAGCTAATGGAGAGGAACAGTCACAGCTACACTGTGAAGGAATCACACAATGGCAGGGGCTGGAAGGGACCTCAAAAGCTCATCCAGTCCAACCCCCTACCAGAGCAGGATCACTTAGAGCAGATCACACAGGAACACACCCAGGCTGGTCTTGAATATCTCCAGAGCAGGAGACTACACAACCCCCCTGGGCAGCCTGTTCCAGTCTTCTGAACTCAAGCTTAAATAGAGACCTAAAGCACGTTGGATGAATCACTCTCTGCAACTTGCCCAGATAGAAACATGTTACTAAAGACACCTAAAATTGGGTGAGATTAATCCTGCCCCTCATGACTTGTGACCTAATTCAGAAGGTGAGAAGTTTCATCCTAACTCCCATGCATAACTTAGACTTTCAGCACTTCATGTGACCTGTAAGAAAGATGGAGCCAAGCTGTTTGGCAGGTCCTGTTGTGACAGGACAAGGGGTGATGGTCTGAAACTAAAAGAGGAAGATTTAGACTAAAAAGAAGGAACAATTTTTTTTCACACTGAGGGTGGTGAGTACTGACACAGGTTGCCCAGAGAGGTGGTAGAAGCCTCATCCCTGGAACCATTCCAGGTCAGGTTGTTTGGGGCTCTGAGTAACCTGCTCTAGCTGTAGATGTCCCTGCTGACTGCAGGGAGAATGGTCTTTGATGATCCTATCCGATCCAAAGCAGTCCATGATACTAGGATGCCACCTGAAAAAAAGCATTCCTGGTAATTCTAACATTAACACCACCTTATAGACTTGAGTCACAGGGTTAAACCCAAAGAGATGCAGCACTGGAGACTGGCAAACATGAGAAGTCCTTAAAGAAATGCTGAACTTAAAATCATAACTCTTGGAAGGTTCCTTAACTCTACCCCCTGTGCTGAAGCCATCCCACCTCAACTGAACTCTGAAAGTCTATTTTTTCTAAGGGCAAGGAGCCTATGTAAGTTGGGTGTGTCATCATCTACCTTCCCTAGGAAGCTTATCAAGAACATGTCCTCTGCTATGAGGACAGGCTGAGAGAGTTGGGGCTTTTCAGCCTGGAGAAGAGAAGGCTTCCAGGAGACCTTATAGTAACCTTCCAATATCTGAAGGGGGCCTACACGAGGGCTGGGGATGGACTATTCACAAGGTCTTGTAATGACAGGACAAGGGGGAAAGTGTTTAAACTGGCAGAGGGGAGATTTAAACAGGATGTTAGGAGGAAGTTCTTCACAGTGAGGGTGGTGAGACACTGGAACAGGTTGCCCAGGGAGGTTGTGGCTGGTCCAACCCTGTACATGTTGAAGGCCAGGTTGGATGAGGCCTTGAGCGACCTGATCTAGTGGGAGGTGTCCCTGCCTATGGCACAGGGGGTTGGAACTGGATGATCTTTGAGGTCCCTTCCAACCTAAACCATTCTATGATTATGATTTTTAAATATGGTAGCATCTGCTGAATGCTTGCTCCATGGGAGAAACTATGTTTTTTGTAGAGGGTTAGTATCTCTGCTGAAGTCTCATTGATATAGCTTGAAAAAAATTCTAAACCTGAGTTCTCCATAAATCATGCCTATAGGACATTAAGGCAACAATTGTGCCACTGTCACTTTCCCAGCCTAGAATCTCATGCCTCCTCCTCTTGCCAAAGCAGGACTTTGGGTCTTCTGATGCTTCAGTGAAGAAGCTTTTCCTATTTCTCCTCAGAAATTAGCCCAATGCAAGCAAGGGTTTTCTACTATTCATCTTTAAATTTCCCTTTTTTTAGTTTGTTCTTGTTATTAATAACTATAAATAAAGCTTCCCTACTGTAAGGCCTCATGCTGTTAATGTTTCACTGTCAAGCAACCACCAGCTGGTAATGGCATTTGTTTCTTATCAGCTGAGAGCAAATCCTGAACCAAATAAATAGGAGAAAGGGTCTGGTTCCATTAATGACCCCCAGAGCTGTGCGCTCTCACAAATCATTTCTTGTTACTCCATATTGAAGGAAAGGAAAAAGGGGAAAAGGAGAAAATGGGAAAAGGGGGAAAGGGAGAGGTAAAGGGAGAGGGAAAGGAGAAAAGAGAGAGGGAGAGGGAAAAGGGGAAAAGGGAAAAAGGGGAAAAGGGAAAAAGGGGAAAAGGGGAAAGGGGAAAAGGGGGAAAGGAGAAAAGGGGGAAAGGGAGAAAGGGGGAAAGGGGAAAAGAGGGAAAGGGGGAAAGGGAGAAAGGGGAAAAGGGAGAGGGAAAGGGAGAGGGAAAGGAGAAAAGAGAGAGGGAGAGGGAAAAGGGGAAAAGGGGAAAAGGGAGAGGAAAAGAGGAAAAGGGATAAAAAGAGAGAGAGAGGGAGAGGGAGAGGGAAAAGAAAATCTGTCAGTAAAGAATTCAGTTCAAATTATAGTACACAGCCTGAAAATGGGGATTGTAAGAGTCAAAGAAGAAACCTGAAGGCAGGATTCAAAGGCACCCATCTAAGGAATGACAATGGGAAGTTTCATCTAAACATGAGGAGGAGTGTTTTTTACTTTGAGGGTGCTGGAGCACTGCAACAGGCTGCCCAGAGAAGTTGTGGATTCTCCTTCTCTGGAGAGATTCCAAACATTGTGATCCTGGGCAACCTGCTGTTGGTGACCCTTTAACAAAAGGGTTGGACTGGATGATCTGCAAAGGACCCTTCCAACCTCCACCATTCTGTAAGTCTGTGAAAATTACATTTAAAGAAGAGGTTGACTAGACCTGAGGGTCTTGCAAGACATGTATGCAACCACAAGCATGCAAATCTGATGCCCAAGGCAAGGAATTCAAGCTGAAGAGAGTGTGTCAACCACAGGTAGACCATAGACCTTCTCTCTCCCCAATGGAGGCAAAGATCTTCAGTGAAACTGTAAAGTGTACAAGCCTCAACCAACTCAGAAAAGCAACACTGCATGTTATAAATTCTCTCCTCTTGCTTACTCCAGTTCTTTTGGCAACGTTTAAACAAAAATCAAGAAGTTAATAATGAACTAAAGGCCTGATCTCAATCACACTTTACCCCAGCCCCTTCTTTATTAGCCTCAAACACCCAGGCAACCAGAGAAATTACTCAAAGCAAACTACAGAATGCTGCCCTTATGTTATAGCAGGCAATGAGACATCAACATGACTTTAATTACACCTGCACACAGCCACAGGCAAAAAAAAAAAAAAGAAGAGGCCAAGTTTTCAGCAATTTGGATTTAAGAATCTAAATGTATGTAGATAACCCTGCAGGGCTGCAATAAATAAAAGAGGTTGGATGCTTGTGTGACACCACATTTAACATTTTCTGCTACTTATTCAGGAAAATGGAGCAGTATTTTTCAGTTTGGATTAAAATGTCTAAGGATGAGCTTAAGCTTTAAAGAATCTTTCAGTATTTACAGATACACAAGGCATTCAAAACATCTATTACCTTAGGAGCTTTTTTTCGCATGTATAATTTTTTTGACATCAGTTTCACATATTTCATGGAATTAAGATTCCCATAGAATCACAGAATCCCAGCAAGGTGGGAGTTTGAAGTGATCTCTGGACATCAGCCAGTCCAACCACCCTGCTAAAACAGAGTCACCCACAACAGGTTGCCCAGCATCGTGTTTGAAGGCTCTCCTCAGAAGACTTCACAATCTGTCTGGCCCCATCCTCTTATCCCTAACCTTTAGACAGTGAGCATCAATGAGCAGATCCCCTCTCAGGCTGCTCTTCTCCAGGGTAAACAGCCCCAGGTTTCTCAACCTTTCCTCCTCATAGAGGTGGTACAGACCTTTGCAATTTTCTGCTGGACTGTCTCTAGTAGTTTCCTGTCTCTCTTGAGCTAGGGAGTTCAGAACTGGATCCAGTACTCTAGCTATGGCTTCACTAGGACCTAAGTGGGAGGAGAACCTCCCTTGACCTTCTGCTCACACCCATGGGCTCACAGGATGTTAGGGGCTGGAAAGAACCCAAAGAGATCATCGAGTCCAATCCTCCTGCTAGAGCAGGACAATACAATCTAGCTCAGGTCACAGAGGAACACATCCAGATGAGCCTTAAAAGTCTCCAGAGGAGTCCAGAAGACCATTTGCCTTCTTGGCCATAAGAGCGCACTGGTGGCTCATTGTAAACTTGCTGTCTACCAGGCCATGCAGGTCTCCTCCACAGAGGTGCTGAGGGGCCTGAGGCATCTCTGTGAGGAGGAAAGGCTGAGAGCCCTGGGGCTGTTGAGCCTGGAGAAGAGCAGCCTGAGAGGGGATCTGATCAATGTTTCTCAATGTCTAAAGGGCAGGGGTCAAGAGGATGGGGCCTGATTCTTTTCAGTGATGCCTAGTGACAGGACAAGAGGCAGTGGGCACAAACTGGAACCCAGGAGGTTCCATCTGAATAACAACAAAATTTTTCATGTGGAGAGTGCTAGAGCCCTGGAAGAGGCTGCTCAGAGAAGTAGTGGAGTCTCCACATCTAGAGACTTCTAAAACCACAACTGGACACAATCCTGTGCCACCTGGTCTAGGAGACCCTTGCTTTAGCAAGGGTTTGGACTGGATGATCCCCAGAGGTCCTTTCCAACACTCACCATTCTGTGATTCTGTAATTACATGACACGCCAATTTCTCCACCAACTAATTGCCACATTCCAGGACCCAGATTCTCTCTCGGAATTTCACTTCTTTGATACCATATTCGTGGCACCCCTCGACTTAACCTCTCCTATGGAATGGGGTCTTGTCTTCTCTTGCCTCCCCTTCTGCAGAGCTCATCTATCCCTTCAGGCCTGGTAATTGCAAATGCTGATTGCAGGTGACAGGATTTTCTCTCACCTGCCTGATAGCTCTGCCAAAGCTGTCTGATACTTAGCTCCCACATCAGCTTCCAGGGAAGGAGCATTGCTGAATGAGCAAACAAACCACGGCAGACTCTGATGGACAGTTCATGCTGCAACACTAAATCAAACCCAACACTTCCACCAAAGGAAAACACTGATTTCCATTTTTGCTTCTCATTTCAACATAATTCAAAATGAATGAATCAGCTACTTAAAAAAGTCTTTTCTCTAAGTAAAGACTCAGAAACTGCATCATCATTCTGCATCTCTACCTGCAAGCTTCTGCCATGGCTTTTCCAGAGACAGTTTAATGAAGTAGGGATTTTTTTTTTTATTCTTTCTTTCCTTCTTTCTTTTATTAATAGACAATCTACAGATTTTGACATTGGAATGGTTTTAATCAACACATCTGGCATGTAGAGGCCTGAAATGAGTTGAAAAGTGTGAACTTTTCCATCCAGTCTGATGATTGCTGATTTAGAGACCTGTGTGATGCTTTAAATGTCAACACAGTGAACCTTTTCATGGCAGGTAGAAAAAACAACCAAAGAAGAATTCAGATTAGGAAGATTTATACCAAAGGAAGGCAGGAGTGCCAGAAAAGATCAATCAAGGGAGGTACATTGAGATTTATAGACTTTTAACACCATTTTTGCAGGGTTCTGACTATGAGGAAAGACACTGTCAAGACAGGACCTATTTAGAAAAAAACAAAACAAAACACAAAAATCTTAGGAAGTGGAGGCAGCTACAGAAGATGCACTGCAGTAACCAACCTTGTGCTGAGCATGGCTGTGACTTTCCAGCACTAATTACTAGTAGGGTTAAAACAAAACCAAGCTGGAGATTCTGAGCTTCCAGAAAAATTATCCCTTTCTACCTTCTCAGAAAAGAATCATGGAGTGGTTTGGGTTGGAAGGGACCTTTCAAGGTCATTCAGTCCAGTACTCCTGCACCGAGCAAGGACATCTGCAACTTGAGCAGGCTGCTCAGAGCTCTGAACAACCTGACCCGGAATGGTTCTAGGTATGGGACATTACCACCTTGCTGGGTAAGCTAGGACAGTGTCTCACCACACTCAGGATAACAAATGTGTTCTTTATATGTAGTCTAAATCTCCCTCTTTTAGATTAAAGCCATCACTCTGTCACAATTGGCCCTGCTAAAAAAAAAAAAAAATCTGTCCCCAGCTTTTTTATAGGCCCTTTAAAGTACTGAATGGCCACAAGAAGGTCTGCTTGGAGCCCTTTTTGGGCTGAAAAGGTTCAGCTCTCTCAACCTCTCTTCATCGCAGAGGTTTTCCATCTCCCTGAGCATTTTTGAGGCCTCCTTTGGACCTGGTCCAAGAGAATCACACAATCACAGAATGTCAGGGACTGGAAGGGACCTCTAAAGCTCATCCAGGCCAACTCCCCTGCCAGAGCAGGATCTCCTAGACCGGGTCACACAGGAACACAGCCAGGGAGGTCTCGAATATCTCCATAGATGGAGACTCCACAGCCTCACTGGGCAGCCTGTGCCAGTGCTCTGTCACCCTCATAGTGAAAAAATTCCTCCTCATCTTTACATGAAATTTCCTATGCCTCAGCTCCCACCCATTGTCCCTTGTCCTGTCATTGGGCATCACTGAGCAGAGCCTGGCTCCAACCTCCTAGCAGTCACCCTGCACATATTTATAAACATTGATGAAGTCACCTCTCAGTCTTCTCTTCTCCAAGCTAAAAAGCCCCAGCTCTCTCAGGCTCTTCTCATAAGAAAGATGTTCCCTTCCCTTCATCATCATTATGGCTCTGCACTGGACTCTCTCAAGCAGCTCCATGTCCTTCTTGAACTGGACACCCCAGAACTGGACACAGGTCTCCAGATGCAGCCTCACCAGGACAGGGTAGAGGGGCAGGAGAACGTCTCTTGACCTTCTAGCCACACTCCTTTTAATACACCCCAGAATTTCATTGGCCCTCCTGGCCACAAGAGCATACTGCTAGCTCATGGTCAACCTCCCATCATCTAGGACCCACAGATCCTTTTCCCCTTTGCTGCCTTCCAACAGGTCAGTTCCCAACCTATACTACTTCCTGGGCTTGCTCTTTCCCAGGTGCAAGATTCTACACTTGCCCATGTTGAATTTCATTCAATTTCTTCCTGCCCAGCCCTCCAGCCTGTCCCAGTCTGGCTGAATGGCAGCACAGCCTTCTGGTGTGGCAGCCACTCCACCTAGTTTGGTGTCAACAGGTCCATGTCTTTCCTGTACTGAGAATCACAGAATCATAGAATCATAGAATGGTTTAGGTTGGAAGAGACCTCAAAGATCATCCAGTTCCAACCCCCCTGTGCCATAGGCAGGGACACCTCCCACAAGATCAGGTCACTCAAGGCCTCATTCAACCTGGCCTTCAACACCTCCAGGGAGGGAGCAGACACAACCTCCCCAGGCAACTTATTCCACTGTCTCGCCACCCTCACTCTGAAGAACTTCCTCCTAACATCCCATTTAAATCTCCCCTCTGCCAATTTGAACCTATTACCCCTCATCCTGTCATTACAAGACTTTGTGAATAGTCCCTCCCGGCCTCCTGTAGGCCCCCTTCAGATATTGGAAGGCTACTATAAGGTCTGCTCAAAGTCTTCTCCAGGCTGCAGAGCCCCAACTCTCTCAGCCTGTCCTCATAGCAGAGGTGCGCCAGCCCTCTGATCATCTTCGTGGCTCTCCTCTGAACACTCTCCAGCAGTTCCATGTCCTTCCTGTGCTGGGGGCTCCAGAACTGCACACAGTACTCCAGGTGGGGTCTGACAAGAGCAGAGTAAAGGGGCAGAATCCCCTCCCTTGCCCTGCTGACCACACTTCTCTTAATGCAGCCCAGCACACAGTTACTGTCTGAGGCGTGTGTGTACACTGTCAGCTCATGTTGAGCTTCTCATCCACCCAAACCCCCAGGTCCTTTTCCTCAGAGCTGCTCTCCAGCCACTCACCACCCAGCCTGTATTTGTGCTTAGGATTACACCGACCCAGGTGCAGAACCTTACACTTGGCCTTGTTGAATTTCATGAGGTTGGCCTGGGCCCACCTCTCCAGCCTGTCCAGGTCCCTCTGGATGGCATCCCTGCCCTCCAGCAAATTGACTGTGCCACACAGCACATAAAGATTTGATAATTTTAAACAAGGTACTTGTGGATGTCTCTGCCTCATACATTCTTTGTCTCCATTTTGGGCCCAAAGGACAGGCAGCATGTGATGTATTTTTAGAGCTATTTTTAAAAGTGCTAGGAAGGAGAATCGTCGATGAGATTTGCAATCCTTGACAGTTTCTAATCCCTCATCCTTAAGAGCAGTGGAGAAGAAACCTTAACCAGGCATTTTTCACTTGGTTGTGGAGGATTTGGCTGAAATCATTCTCCATTACCTTTGAAAGAGCTGGACGTACGCACTGGGTGCCTTCCCTGACAGAGCCTGACGTACAGCGGCACAGCGCCTTCGGAAAGAAGCTTCTTCCTGATAAAGAAACATGACAGCTTCACACAGCGACTTCAAAGTATATATGGCAACTTAATTGCCTGTGATATTCCTCTCTTTGGCTAAGACTCTACAGTTCATGTGTTTAAATGTTCTGGGGAAACAGCAGAGCTCTTTGTATCATCACTAACAAGGTGCCAAGTCACAGAATCGCAGAGCTTTAGAGGACCTCCAGAGATCATCGAGTCCAACCCCCCTGCTAAGGCAGGATCCCCTAGGGTAGTTGGCACAGGAATGCATCCAGGTGGGTTTGGAAAGTCTCCAGAGAAGGAGACTCCATAACCTCTCTGGGCAGCTTGTTCCAGGGCTCTGCCACTGTCACTGCAAAGAAGTTTCTCCTCATGTTCAGGTGAAACCTTCGATGTTCCACTTTATAGCTGTTGCTCCTTGTCTTATTGCTGCTGACCAGCAAAAAGAGATTGGCCTCATCCACTTGACACCCACCCACCAGATATTTGTACATGTGGATAAGGTCTCCTCTCAGTCTTCTCTTCTACATGAATCTACGTGGACCAAATTTTGTTTTGAAATTTTGATGGCTTTGAAAAATGAAGATTTTGATCTCC
Source organism: Psilopogon haemacephalus (assembly GCA_013396835.1). Taxonomy (NCBI): domain Eukaryota; kingdom Metazoa; phylum Chordata; class Aves; order Piciformes; family Megalaimidae; genus Psilopogon; species Psilopogon haemacephalus. The sequence continues at coordinate 220,286 of VWZI01006480.1, forward strand.
AGTGAAACTCCAGATCTTCACAGTCATCAAAATCACTCTCCCAGGAGGGTCCACCACAGACTTCAAGTAAGCTCAATTTCACATCAAAGTGGCAAGGGAGACCTTTCGGCTTTCTACAACTCCCTGAGAGGAGGTTGGAGCCAGGTTGGGATTGGTCTCGTCACCCAAGGAACAAGAGATAGGACAAAAGGGAATGGCCTCAAGTTGTGCCAGGAGAGGCAATTTCATTCATGAAAGGGTTGTTCAGAGAAGGGCAACAAAGCTGGTGAAGGATCTAGAACACAAATCTTGTGAGAAGTTGCTGAGAGAGCTGGAGTTGTTTAGCCTGGAGAAAAGGAGGCAGAGGGGAGACCTTCTGCCTCTCTACAACTTCCAGAGAGGAGGTTAGAGCCAGGTGGGGTTGGCCTCCTCTACCAGCTAACAAGTGATAGGACAAGAGGAAATGGCCTCAGGTTGTACCAGCAGTGATTTCAGTTGGGCATGAGGAGCAATTTCTTCCCTGGAAGTGTTGTCAAGCCCTGGAAGAGACTGCCTATGGCAATGGTGGAGTCCCCATCTCTGGAGGGATTTAAAAGCTGTGTAGATGTGGCACTGAGGAACATGGTTGAGTGGTGAACCTGGCAGTGCTGGCTTAAATGGTTGGACTCAATGCTGTCAAAGGTCTCTTCCAAACACAACAGTTCTGTGATTCTATGTTTCTAAAACGTACCAGCATGCAGCAGGAAGGAATATCTGCAGATAACCACTTTTGGTGCATCCCAACCTCCCAACAGGTCAAAGCAGGATAATTCTAGCTGTGTTGTTACCTTCAGCTTCTTTTCACCAGCAAGGGGCTGAATAGAGAAGACTTTGCCTCTGCTCCATCTTTAGTACACCATCTCCTTGCTCCAGCAACTCTGCATCAACCCCATCTTTAGTGCACCATCTCCTTGCTCCAGCAACTCTGCATCAACCCATATCCCTCTCCCAACGCAGGAATTACCTTTTGCGAATCTCAGTCTGCTAAAATGCCTTCGTACAACGAAGGCATTATGATCTCAGCAGACTGGAAAATGTGCTCCTGAGTTTTAAGGGTGTGTTAATTAATGTGTGCTGTGGGACAATGCAACTTCTCAGGTCAGACAAAGGGCATGCTCGAAAGAAATAGAATCCAATCGCAGAGCAAAGTTATTAAACCTTGCTTTGTTATCAGCTGATAATCACTGACAGTTATCAGTTTAATAGCTAAATCACATGGCTGTAACAGAGGTGTTTTGTCCTGCTATGAGCAATGCAGGAGGATATGCTTAATCTGCTGAACGCTCACACTGTGACTACTGTGAATTCCTTCACTATTTATGCTCAGTAAGGCTCTGCCTAGATGTTCACTGAGATTGTGATTTGCTTTGCTTCCTTCTGCTGAAGATAAAAGTCTGACCTACTTTTTCTGTGTGGATTACAGGTGTAGATACTTCTCTGCTTCTACCTTGTGGTGTTAATTACAGCCACGGAAAATTAGTGCAGGATTGGCATGCTCCCACGGGATAAAGCTGCAAGGACTCAGGATTCAGATCTGCTGTCTTTCTCCGAGCAGCTCATCCTGCTTTTTATTTTGCTTGTGGACAAATCACAGTAATTTCTTTCCATTTTTTTTATTTTCCAGCTCTACAAGAGGTGGTTACTGCAATGACAGCACATTATTTGGGTGTCCACAGCAGAAAAATCATTCGCGGTCCCAAACGTAAAAGTTTAGCCACTTTGAGGCCACAGACACATTTATATTATTCTCATTAAATATGGGTTAAGAGTCACCTGTATTTCACCTTGAATGTTTTACTATGCTGGCACTTCAGCTGATGTCACAAAGCTTCCTCTCCATGTAAAGAAATATATTGGAAACAAAAGCACGTTGGAAACAAAAATATGTTGGAAACAAAAAAGTGTTGGAAACAAAAGAACATGTTGGAAACAAAAGAACATATTGGAAACAAAAGAACATATTGGAAACAAAAAAAAAAAAAAGGAAAAAANCAAAAGCATATTGGAAACAAAAAATATATTTGAAACAAAAAAATATATTAGAAACAAACAATATATTGGAAACCAAAAAAATGTTGGAAACAAACAACATATTGGAAAGCAAAAATATATTGGAAACAAACAATATCTTGGAAACCAAAAATGTATTGGAAACAAACAACATATTGGAAACAAAAAGCATATTGGAAACAAAAAATACAGAGGAGACAAAAATATATTGGAAACTTTGTGCAGTAAATAACAAAAAGGCATTAAGAGCACTGAGCAAGGAGACTAATAAGAAAGAGAGCCGGAAGGCCACTAAGTTAGAGCCATGGTAAATGATAGCCTCCTCCATCATAAACCATTTCTCCCTGACTTGACAAAATGTAAACTTTCAAAACAAAAATTAAGAAAAAAACAAAGATTAAATAAAAAGTGAGAAAAAGAAATTGCTGGAGTAGGAGCAACAGCAGAGTGCCACCAAGGTAAGAAATATTCTGGCTTCTCTCTCGTGTCCAATAAACCTCTGGATGAAAGAAAAGATGAAAGTAAAACATACTTGTGACACTTTGCATGGCTTGAAAAGAGATTTGTTTCATTTCTTGCAACTGAAAGATGGGAGGTTCCCTATTTATCTTAGCCATTTTACCATCATACCTTCCCTCCGCACCACAGAGAGCCCTTTTTAAAGCCTGGGAAATGGAGGCCGGGAGGGTGTCTGTCACTTTGCTCCATTTACAGCACTAATTCTAAACATCAGAAGTAGTTATAAATACAGAGAGAGTGGCAAAATTGTACAGCAAGTCGTGCCTGCCAAGCCATCATTCATCATAATGACATCATAACCCCGGAATGGAACAAAGTGTAAAGCTTTCATTTTTCTTTTTCTCCTGTCATTGTGTCTAATGCTCTTTTTATACAACATCTGCTTCATAGCCTCAACTCCCCCACTGCCTGCAAGGAGAATGGATGCCTCTAGGGAAAGGATTATTAAGGAGAAGTGGGAAAAAAAAAATATAAAGAGAGATGAAGCTGAAGTTGCAAGAGGTTATTGGGAATTCAAGCACATTGTTGAATCTCTTGATTGAAAAAGTAAAAGCAGGTGAAAAATGTGTTTAAATGTGATCTCTGGCAGTTATCAGTAGAATACACTCTGAAAGGCTGAGATGAAAGAGTTTTCCCTCTGCCACAGGACGGTGTTCAAAAGTAATCTTCGGTGTCCTACTAACTGCATCTAACTATTTCTGTCAAATAGGATAGTTTCACATCTTCTTGTACCACGGAGAGATGCTATTCATCTCCCTCACACCAGGACACAAGGGGATGAAATTGTGTGCAGCTAGAAACTGCCTGGCAAGAAATGACCTAGGGGTGTTTGGTCAACAGCAGGCTGAAGATGAGCTAGCATGTGTCCACGCGGCCAAAAACGCCACCAGCACCCCAGCTTGGATCAGACATAGTGCAGCCAGTAGGTCTGAGGCAGGGATTGTACCCCTGTACTCAGCACTAGTGAGGCTGCACTTTGAATACTGGGCTCAGTTTTGAGCCCTTCAGGTCTAAGGCAGGGATTGCACCCCTGTACTCAGCACTAGTAAGGCTGCACTTTGAATGCTGGCTTCAGTTTTGAGCCCTTCAGGTCTAAGGCAGGGATTGCACCCCTGTACTCAGCACTAGTAAGGCTGCACTTTGAATGCTGGCTTCAGTTTTGAGCCCTTCAGGTCTAAGGCAGGGATTGCACCCCTGTACTCAGCACTAGTGAGGCTGCACTTTGAATACTGGCTTCAGTTTTGAGCCCTTCACTCCAAGAAGAATATTGAGGGGGTGGGCAATAAACCTGGTGAAGGGTCTAGAACACAAGTCAACTGAGTTTTTTCAGTCTGTAAAACAGGACACCTTCTCACTCTCTACAACTCCCAGAAAGAAGGTTGGAGAGAGATGGGGGTTGGTCTCTTATCCAAGGTAACAAGTGATAAGACAAGAGGAAATAGCTTCAAGTTGTGCCAAGAGGGACACGAGGAACAATTTCTTCACTTAAAGGATTGTCAAGCCCTGGAATAGGCTGCCCAGGAAAATGAGGGAGTTCCCATCCCTGAAGTGACTAAAATGCTGTCTAGATGTGGTGCTGAGTGACCTGGTTTAGTGGTGGCCTTGGCAGTGTGGAGTTAACTTGATGATCTTAAAGATTTTTTTCCAACTAAAATGATCCTATGATTTTATGAAATCAGGTACATCTACAGATTTATGCTGGTATAAAAGTGAGCAGGAACAGTAGCCTGACTCACTCATTCTCACCCCCTTTAACTCTGGGGAACTGGTAAATGTTGTTGCAATGATAGATGGTCAGAGGAGAGCAGTCAAGTTTCTCTGGAGAAAGAAAAGTCTGACTAACATGTTATTTTGCATGCCACTTATCTTTTCTGTCTAAGGTTAGAGTAAATGCCCCTTACCACACAGCTTAGCTGTTCAGCAGGTCTGTCAGAGGTGCCTCCTGGATAGATTTTGGCAGAAGACTCCAAGAACTCGTTAACAGGTGAAGACTCAGTGGTTCCAGTAATCATGCCACCAGGTGACAATCTTTGCTCTTGTATGAACCTTATTCTTGAACCTAGAGTGGAAAAGGCACTCCTTAAAAATATTCTGAGCAACACTTTGCCTACAGCAAGCAGAAAGAAACGAGAAATTTGCCACTGTCATCAGCTGGATTTTGGGACAGTCCTGGATTTTCAGAAGATAACTGCAAAACTTGTAAGGGATATAAACTAGAGTTCTCAAGATGTTTTCTAAACCTTCCAAGTACTTCACAGATCTGACAAATCCATCAGACAGGTGAAGCCTATGAAAAATTTAAAGACACCACCACTAAATAAATGGACTAGAAAGAGGTGTGTGTGAGCCCATTTTGTTGTGTGCACCACTGCTGTGACCTCTAAGCTAATCACACTCCACCTACATAGCAGTTTTCACCTCCTCTTGGAATGTGATGGGGAGTTGCAGCAGGGAACCTTCTCTTCTATTACGTATCTGAGTTTCTGAGAACAGAAATCCAAAGACTTGCACCACAGCTCTACTGCAAGGAATCAAACATGAGATGAGCCAGAAAGCTGGAGACACAAAGAGCTCACTTCTTAAAAAAAAAAAAAAAAAAGTTTAAAAAGCTGTAAATATGAATTTAGCTGTCTATAAAATGGTCTCTAAATATTTCTCCTAGAGTGAGCTAGAGCAGAATTAACTCTGGTGAGTGACTTCTCAGCTCAGGCTCTTTTCAGGATCTGCACTTGCGGAAGTTCAGGACAGGTTTGCACAGACAGGGACTGCTTCTAGCAGTGACAATGCTGATGGGGAGAGTCACTGCCAAGGGCTGGGCTACAGAAAGGCTCTTGCTTAGACTTCTCCTGTGAAGACCAAGGGCACTGCTACATCCTGTTTGCCACGTTGGAGTGCGGTCAATAAGAGGTGCAACTTGCAGGAAGGGAGCAGACAGGAGAGGTGACCCTAAACTGACCAACAATGGATTTCATCCTGTAGAAGTCATCTTCAGGATAAAGCTGAGTTGAATGCAATTTGAGACTTTTCCAGTGCCTGCCCACAGCAGTCCACAATGGTGACAGTGGTGTCACTGCCATGAGGGGTTGGGTTCAATATTGATTTGTACCTATTTGTACCTAGTTCATATATTGCTATTATTTTCACTGAAGCTGGTTTAGTTCCATTCCCAGTCCATCAGTCTCTCTCCCTTATTCCCTTTCTCTTCTCGCTGGGAAGGCAGAGGGGTTCATAAAGAGTCTCTGTCACCCATCTAGTGGCCACCCCAGCCCTAGTCCTTGGCAATGCTTATTTAAGCCACAGACAAATTCTTATGGCAGTCTGCAGAAATACAGTCATAGGAAAGGTTTAATTATACTGTGTGTCAAGTCACATAAAATGGTAGTGGATGAAAGGTGAATAGATATCCCATCCATCTGCATGTCCATAGTCTAAACACTGTTATTTTTCTTAGCATAAGAAAAATAGTTTCAACCATCATCAGATGACTTTGAGCACAGCCATTATATGCTGCCAGGAGATCTGGTGTTAAGAACAACAGAGGTGGCACTTCAGATTGGTGGGTTCTGTTTCAGGCATAGTAAAATACTCACTGTGACACTGAGTAAGTAGTACAGAATCCCAGCATGATGGGGGTTGGGAGGATCCTCTGGGGATCATCCAGTCCAGCCCCTCTGCTAAAGCAAGGTCATCCAGAGCAGGTTGCCTAGGATCACAACATCCAGGTGAGTTTGGAATTTCCCCAGAGAAGGAGACTCCACAGCCTCCCTGGGCAGCCTGCTCCAGGGCTCTGCCACCCTCACAGCAAATAATTTTTTCCTATGTTTAGGTGCAACTTCCTGGGTACCAGTTTGTGCCCTTTGCCCCCTACCCTGTCACTGGGCACCACTAAAAAGAGTCTGGCCCCATCCTCTTGACACCTGCCCTTCAGATATTGATGGGCATTTAGGAGATCCCTGTTCAGCCTGCTCTTCTCCAGGTTAAACAGCACCAGGTCTCTCAGCCTCTCCTCACAGAGATCCTCCATATCACCTTTGTAGCCTTCACTGGCCTCTCTCCAGAGAGTTCCCTGTCTGTCTTAAACTGGGGAAGCTCAGAACTGGATGTAACACTCCAGGATCTGGCCTCACTAGAACAGAGCAGAGCCTAGCTTTCAAAGGTGCGGACGTTCACGCTGCCAATACTTCCATGGGATTTCTGATGCTCACCATCACAAATAATCGCTCTTTGATATAAATCATAGAAACATAGAATGATTTAGATTGAAAGAGACCTCAAAGATCATCCAGTTCTAACGCCCCACCATAGGCAGGGACACCTCCCACTAGATCAGGTCACTCAAGACCTCATCCAGCCTGGCCTTGAACACATCCAGGGAGGGAGCAGACACAACCTCCCCGGCAACCTGTTCCAGTGTCTTGCCACCCTCACTGTGAAGAACTTCCTCCTAACATCCCGTTTAAATCTCCCCTCTTCCAGTTTGAACCTCTCAACCTGTCACTACAAAACCTTGTGAATAGTCCCTCCCCAGCCCTCCTGTAGGCCCAGTTCAGATACTGGAAGGTTACTACAAGGTCTCCTCAAAGCCTTCTCTTCTCCAGGCTGAAAAGTCCCAACTCCTTCAGCCCGTCCTCATAGCAATGGTGCTCCAGCCCTCTGATCATCTTCGTGATGATAATTTGTAAGATACAAATAGTGACACACCCTCCACAGGACTGCCATGAGATATAATTAATAGCTGTAAAGTACCAAGCTCTGTGGCTGAAAGCTGCTAATGGGAGAACAAAAGGGTTATCAGCTCTGCAATGCATTATCTTCTCTCTATAAAAAAAGTTTTTTGAAAGAACTTATCTATTTCCTCCCAGTATTTTCACTCTACACATGAGCAAAAAAAAAAAAA
>VWZI01006480.1:237126-309257 GCA_013396835.1 Psilopogon haemacephalus
AAAAAAGACCTGGCATGAAAGCACAGACCTAGAGAAGGTGAAACACAGGACACAATGTACAGGACTATAGGCATGAGGTGATAATGGATAGGGCACAGTCTTGACATGAGCCACCTCACAGCAATTAGCAAATTAGTAATGGTCAGTATAAAAACTACAGGCCTGGAACTGGACAAAGCTAGTTGTAGGGGCAACAAGAAGAATGAGCATCTAACATAGGTAAAGAGCATGATATACAATGAATGTATTGATTTATATTTACTTCTAGTATTTACTTATGTATCTGCAGCTCTGCAGAGAATGCAAGGGAGGTGATTCTCCCCCTTTACTCTGCTCTCCTCAGACCCCACCTGGAGTACTGTGTGCAGTTCTGGAGCCCCCAGCACAGGAAGGACATCAAACTGCTGGAGAGGGTCCAGAGGAGGGCCATGAAGATGATCAGAGGGCTGGAGCACCTCTGCTATGAGGACAGGCTGAAGGAGTTGGGGCTTTTCAGCCTGGAGAAGAGAAGGCTTCCAGGAGACCTTATAGTAACCTTTCAGTATCTGAAGGGGGCCTACAGGAGCGCTGGGGAGGGACTATTCACAAGGTCTTGTAATGACAGGATGAGGGGGAATGGGTTCAAATTGGTGGAGGGAAGATTTAAATGGGATGTTAGGAGGAAGTTCTTCACAGTGAGGGTGGTGAGACACTGGAACAAGTTGCCCAGGGAGGTTGTGGGTGCTCCCTCCCTGGATGTGTTCAAGGCCAGGCTGGATGAGGTCTTGAGTGACCTGATCTAGTGGGAGGTGTCCCTGCCTATGACGGGGAGTTGGAACTGGATGATCTTTAAGGTGTCTTCCAACCTAAACCATTCTATGATTCTATGAAAAGGATGTGGGAGTCCTGGTGGTCAACAAGTTCACCATGGTCCAGCAACCTGCCCTTGTGGCCAAAAAAAAGCCAACATATCCTGGAGTGAATGAAGGAGCCTGTGACCAGAAGACTGACAAAAGTTCTGCTCTATCGAGGTCCCATCTGGAGTACTGTGTCCAGTTCTGGGCTCTCCAGGTCAAGTGAGACAAGGAACTACTGGACAGAGTCCAGTGGAGGTTAGAGATGCTGAGGAGACAGGACCATCCTTCCTAAGTGGAAAGGCTGAGAGCCTTAGGGCTATTGAGCCTGGAGAAGAGCAGCCTGAGAGGGGATCTGATCCATGCTTAGCAATATCTAAGGGATGGGGGGTCAAGAGGGTGGGGCCAGACTCTTTTCAGCGGTGCCCAGTGACAGGACAAGGGGCAACAGCCATGAACTGGAACATAAGGCAAAGCTTCTTTGCTGTGAGGGTGCTGGAACTCTGAAGCTGGCTGCCCAGAGAGGCTGTGGAGTCTTCTTCTCTTGAGAGATTCCAAACCCACCTGGACATTGTGACCCTGGGCAACGTGCTCTGGGTGACACTGCTTTAGAACTAGGTGATCCCCAGAGGTCCCTTTCACCCCTATCAGTCTGTGATTCTGGAAAAGCAACAGGACACATTAGCCAGTTTGCCACTACACCCTTGGTTGGATTGTGCACCTCCCTTAATTGCTCTGTGGATACTGATGGCTACAGAAGCAAAGGAAGAGCACTTCAAAGGTGCTTACTCCAACACATAACTGTGTTTCAGAATCACAGCAGCTTCACTGACTGAAAGTGTGGACTCAGCAAGATTTAACTTTTAAAATGTGTGTCAGTTTCCTTTATCAGCACAAGATATACCCTAGATTAAAGGGAACGAGCAGCTCTAAATTCTGAGTCTCGCCCCACAGACCATAATTAAAATTTCTTTTAATAGTGCTAAATCACTTTTGTTATGAGCCTCACAGAAGATAATGGACTTCGATAACTTCTATTCAGATGCATAACTCACCATTATTGTCTCTCATCTGCTAGCAGAGTCCACAGTGATACAAGACCATGCATAATTACTGTGTGATCTTGAAAGTTCGGTGACAAAGGAGTTTCTTGGTTGTCTGGCCATGATGGTAGTTTTGGTAACACCTAGTAGAAGTTATGGTCAGTGCCTACATTGCTGGGTTAACCTCCTTCTGAATAAACATGAGGTTCCATTAAGTTCTTCCTCCTAAATTATTTCATAATCTACCTCCCTTGTGAAAAACTGGCACCCCAGTTCATTATATTTAGTCTTCTCCTATTTTTCTCCCCCTGTAAATTGAGGGTCTGCCTGGCAAGGCAACAAACACACTCAATGTCTACTGCCAGCAGTGGAGACTGAGGATCACAGGATCACACAGGATCACAGGATGTCAGGTGTAGGAAGGGACCCAAAGAAATCATCGAGTCCAACCTCCCCTGCCAGAGCAGGACCATACAATCTAGCTCAGGTCACAGAGGAATGCATCCAGATAGGCCTTGAAAGGCTCGAGAGAAGGAGACTCCACAACCTCTCTCAGGAGCCTGGTCCAGTGTTCTGTGACCCTTACAGTAAAGAAATTCCCCCTTGTGTTGAGGTGGAACCTCCTGTGCTGCGACTTATACCCATTGCTCCTTGTCCTATCCCAGGGAGCAAGTGAGCAGAGCCTGTCCCCCACCTCCTGACCCCCAGCCCTCAGATATTTATAAACATTTCTTAAATCCCCTCTCAGTCTTCTCTTTTCCAGACTAACAAGTCCCAAGTCCCTCAGCCTCTCCTCATCAGGCAGTGCTCCAGTCCCCTAGTCATCCTCATAGCCCTCCACTGGACCCTCTCCAGCAGATCCCTGTCCATCTTTAACTGGGGAGCCCAAAACTGAATGCAGTACTCAAGATGAGGTCTCAGCAGGGCAGAGTAGAGGGGGAGGAGAACCTCCCTCATTCTGCTGGTCACACTCTTCCTAATACACCCCAGGATCCCATTGGCCTTCTTGGCCACCTCACTGCCTGCTCTCCCATCCCACACTTCCTGAGCTTGCTCACAAGGATGTCATGGGAGATGGTGTCACGGTAGACTACATCCACTGGTCTCCCTGAATCTACCCATTCAGTTATGTCCTCCTAGAATGCTATCAGGTTAGTCAAGCATGACTTCCCCTTGGGAAATCCATGCTAAACTACTCCTGATAACCTTCTTCCCTTCCAAGTGCCTTGAGATACCCTCTAGGAGGAGCTGCTTCATCATTTTTCCAGGGATGGAGGTGAGGGTCACTGGTTGATAGTTCACTGGAACCACTTTCTTGCCCTTTTTGAAGACTGGAGTGACATTTGAAGACTGGGCTCCTCCAGTCCTCAGGCACCTCTCCTGTCTGCCACAATTTGGCAAAAATGATGGAGAGTAGCACAGAGTTAACATTAGGCAGTTCTCTCAGCACCCTTGGGTGCATCTCATCAGGGCCCATGGACTTATGAATGTTCAATTTGTGTAACTGATCCCTAACTCGGCCTGCACTGGCCAGTGGGGAGCACTCCCCCCTCCAGGCTTCCTCTCTTTCATCCAGGGTCTGGAGTGCATAGGGGAGTTCAGCCTTAGGTGTAAAGAAGGAAGCAAAGAATCATAGAATCATAGAATGGTTTAGGTTGGAAGAGACCTCAAAGATCATCCAGTTCCAACCCCCCTGTGCCATAGGCAGGGACACCTTCCACTAGATCAGGTCGCTCAAGACCTCATCCAGCCTGGCCTTGAACACATCCAGGGAGGGAGCAGACACAACCTCTTTGGGCAGCCTGTTCCAGTGCCTCGCCACCCTCACTGTGAAGAATTTCTTCCTAACATCCCGTTCAAATCTTCCCTCCGCCAATTTGAACCCATCCCCCCTCGTCCTGTCATTACAAGACCTTGTGAATAGGCATTCAGCAACTCTGCCTTCTCTTCATCCTCAGTTCTCAGGGCTACCTCCTCATTCAGCAGTGGCCTCACACCCTCCCTATTCTTCCTTTTCCTACTGGTATATTTGAAGAAGCCTTTCTTGTTCTCTTTTACTTCCTTTGCCAGTTTCAGGTCCAAGAGGGCTTTGGCCTTCCTTGTTGCCTTCCTACATGCTCTGACAGCTTCTCTATAGTTCTCCCAAGTGACAAATGCCTTCTTCCATGAATGTAAGCTTCTTTTTTTCCCTGACATTTCCTTCAGGAGCAACTTGCTCAGCCATGCAGGTCTCCTAGCGCGTCTATCTGATTTTTTTTATTCAAGAGAACACACCTAGCTTGGGCTTGGAGGAAGTGGTCTTTAAAAGTTAACCAACTTTCTTGGGTTCCTTTATCCTCCAGAGCCTTAGCCCAGGGGATTTCTGCAAACATGTCTCTGAAGAGTACAAATTAGCTCTGCAGAACTCCAGGGTTGTAATTTTACTTGTTGGTCTGCTTCTACCCTGTATGATACCAAACTTCACCATGTCATGATCACTGTCGCCAAGGCTGTTCCCAACCTTAATGTCCTCAACAAGGTCCAGCAGTGCACCTCTCCTTGTTGGTTCCTCCACTACCTGCATCAAGAAGTTATCATTGATACACTGCAGTTGCCTTTTGGACTGGCTGTGCCTGGCTGTGTGAGCTTCCCAGCAAATACCAGGGTGATTGAAGTCACCCATGAGTACCAAGGCTCTAGAGGCTACCTCCAACTGAGTGTAGAAGGCCTCATTAACATTTTCCTCTTGCTTTGGTGGTCTATAGTAGACACCTACAATAATTTCACCTGCTTTTCCCACATTCCTTAATTTTTATAGATGAGCTTTCAACCTGTTCTGCCTCCCCTCCTTCGATAGAACTCAGCACATTTCAGTTGCTCTCGCATATAGAGAGCAACTCCTCCACCTCCACCTGAAGAGTGCAGAGCCATAGGTTGATTCACAGTTTTCACAAGACTGAGGTAAAAGAGGCATTGGAACTGCACAGGGGAAGTTATCAATTTGCAGTTTAATATCAGTCAACTAACAGGCACTTAGGAGCAGAGGTGCAGCATTAAATTGTCGACTATATGAGCTAGGAGCTACTAATTTTTGAGCACTGACATACTGCCCCTTCAGGTATTTATATGCAAACCTGTAAAAGTGGACACATCTGTTTGGGCCAAAGAGGACTAAAACTCCTTATGAGCACTAAGGTTCTTAACTGAAAACCAGTTTTTCCATCAGCAGTTTCACAAACAAAATAATGATCTTAAAACTCATTGAATTTAGTAACAACTAGGTCTCCCTAGTCATTCCCCTAACTCTGGATGCACAACTCAGGATCCTATGTTAGCACTGCTAACTCTCACATATCTTTTTTAATCTCTATTATTCTTTCCCCATTTGTCATGGAGAGTAGCAGTGTCTGTTAGTTAACTTGAAGTAATCTCCTACAGGCAGAGCCGAGCCCTAAAAGCAGTGCACAAGAAGGACCTGGAACTGTTGGAGGGAGTCCAGAGGAGGGCCACGAAGATGATCAGAGGGCTGGAGCAGCACTGCTGTAAGGACAGGCTGAGAGAGTTGGGGCTTTTCAGTGTGGAGAAAAGAAGGCTTCCAGGAGACCTTATAGTAACCTTCCAGTATCTGAAGGGGGCCTACAGGAAGGCTGGGGAGGGACTGTTCACAAGGTCTTGTAATGACAGGATGAGGGGGAATGGGTTTAAAGTGGCAGAGGGGAGATTGAAACTGGATGTTAGGAGGAAGTTCTTTACAGTGAGGGTGGTGAGACACTGGCACAGGTTGCCCAGGGAGGCTGTGGCTGTTACCTCCCTGGAGGTGTTCAAGGCCAGGCTGGATGAGGCCTTGAGCGACCTGATCTAGTGGGAGGTGTCCCTGCCTATGGCAGGCGATTGGAACTGGATGATCTTTGAGGTCTCTTCCAAACTAAACCATTCTATGATTCTATGAAACCCAGCAACACTCAGTATTACACTGGGCAGTCTGTAGAGCCTCTCAGTTTGGAAGCTCATAGAGATGGACCTCATTTTGAAGAAAGAATGTGGAAGGAAACATAGCCTGCATTTCCTTTTCATCACCTCAACCCCCAGCTAGCAAATCTTGATCTAAGATAATGAGTAGCCCATAATTAGAAAATCAGCTGAAAAGTTATTCTTTTGGGAGTCCAAGAGATAGGTTTTGACACTTTGTTTGTGACCTACTTTCCTAGCACAGCATGACTTCTGAGGTTCTGCCATCTGTGCTTGTGCACCTGACAAACCACAGAGAGGAGAGAGTAATCTCTCAAAGAGATTGCATCCTTTAATAGTTCTGCCCAAAATACTGCCTCAGGCCTGCGTGTATCCTCCATTGCTTTAGCAGCAAGGAGAAACAGGGCATTCTGGTGGGGGCAATCAGTAGGTGTGCAGCATCAGAAAAGGACCTTGGGGTGTTGGTTGACAGCTGGCTGAAAATGAGCTGGCAATGTGCCCCCATGGCCAAGAAGGCCACCAGCATCCTGGCCTGTATCAGCAATAGTGTGGCCAGCAGGAGCAGGGAAATTAACATCCCACTGTATTCAGCACTGGTGAGGCCAAATCTTGAATTCCAGTTTTGGGTTCCTTACTCCAGCAAGGACATTGAGGTGCAGGAGCTGGTGAAGGGTCTAGAGCACGAGTTTTGTGAAGAGTGGCTGAAGGAATCAGGGTTGTTTAGTCTGCAGAAAAGGGTGACTAGAGGAGACCACCTTGCTCTCTACAACTTCAAGAGGTGTACAGGTGGATAATCACTTCTGGTCATGCTGGCCACACTATTCCTGGCCACACATGCTGGCCACACAGATCAGAATGCTGGCTGATCTTCTTGGCCACTTGGGCACATGCTGGCTGTTGAACAGCACAGGTCTTTTTCTACTGGGCAGTTTCCAGCCACTCTTATCAAATCACATAATTGTTTATTTGGAGATCACCAAGTCCAATCATCAACCTAAGGCCACCATGGCCATAAAACCAATTCCTGAAGTGCCATGTCCACATGTTTCTTGAATACCTCCGGGGATGATGACTCCACCACCTCCCTGGGCAGCCTGTTCCGATGCCTGACCAGGAAAGAATTTTTTCCAAGTAAACCCCACTTTACTCCAATCTCCTTTCAGGTAGCTGTAGAGAGCAATGAGGTCCCCCCTCAGCCTTCTCTTCTCCACGTTAAACAATCCCAGTTCTCTCAGCTGCTTCTCACAAGACCTGTTCTACAGACCCTTCACCAGCTTTATTGCCCTTCTCTGGACATGCTCCAGCAAATCAATGTCTTTTTTTTGTACCGAAAGGCCCAAAAGTGAAGACAGGATTATTTGAGGTGTGGCTCCACCAGAGTCTAGTACAGGGGCACAATCACTTCTCCGAGCCTGTAGCATTGCACTGGGTTTGGAATGACTCATTCCATAATGGCTGGGCAATAAGTAATCCTCACCTCTGCTTCCAAATGAACACAGGTTGCAAGGCCTTCTCTGGCAACTGATTCAACAGTCTCTCTTCCCAGTCCATAGCAATAGCCACTGTATTTATAAGTTGCTATAAACTTCCCCTGAAATTTAGAACAGGAAGAATAATGACAAAGGAAATATTTTTAGGGAAACAAATCTCATGAAGAAGCATAATCACTCTGGACTTCCTTCCTTTCTCTCCCTTCAAAGTTTCTCCCTGCCTAAGACATCAATGGAAATGAGGGCAATAGGAGCACAAAATCTGCAGTGAGGAGCACATAGCCAAGTCCTGCAGGGTAGGAGCTCCTACGTTACTCATGGATTATAAAACACCAGTGTCTTCAAAACAAGCTGCTGACAGGTTACATCTTGCATTGCTTATTCATTCACACTGTAAACAAAGCAAGATCTAACGCAAGGGGCATCCTTCCTTTGACATTACATCAAAACATATGGCCCTGCCATACATAGGAGGAGATGCCAAAGAGAAGAGAGGACAGAAACAAACCTACAAGGAGAATGTTGAACTAGCCAAGAGATTTCAGAATTAAGACCTGACAACTGAAACTTTGGTTCCCAGTTTTACAACTAGAAAGATGTAAGCAGATTATATTATCTGCAAATTAAACTGCTTGATTACTGAGTTACCATTAAGGAGTAGAGCATTTGCTTACGACTCTGCTGGCCACTCCATTTGTATATGGATAAATAAGAAGCTCTGTTGTGGCTTTCCAGCCAAAATTTTATTACAGGCAGCAAAAGGCAACAGAAAAAGTAGCTGGAGGCATACTGCCTTCAGAGGGAAACATGATGCCTTCAGGGTGAATTTGATAAACTTTAGAAGTCTACATTTCCTGCAGGACTGTCAGAAAAGTTTGAGAGAAGCAAAACTAAAGAAAAAAAAAAGAAAAAAAGATAGCAGTTTTTTTTTTCATGAGTTTTGCTTATTTTGATACTAGATATTTGCATAAGGTGATCAGGTGGCTGGAGAACATCCCCTGTGAGGAGAAGCTGAGAGATTTGGGGTTGTTCAGCCTGGAGAAGACTGTCAGGAGACCTTCACTGTGGCCTTTCAGTACTTAAAGGGACATAGAGAAAGATGGGGACAGACCTTTTACCAGGTACTGTTATGACATATGCAGAGGTGATGATTTTAAACTAAAAGAAGGAGATTTAGATCTGAGAGAAGGAAGAGAGTTTTCACACTGAGGGTGGCCAAACACTGGCCCAGCTTGCCCAGAGAAGTGGTAGATGTCCCATCCCTGGACCCTTCCATGTCAGGTTGTTTGGGCTCTGAGCAACTTGCTCTGGTATAAGGTGTCCCTGACCAATCTAAAGATGTTGGACTAGATGACCTTTAAAGGTCGTTTCCAACTCCAACCATTTTCTGATTCTCTATGATGTCAAAATGAATTTAATTCTACATTTCACTGCTGTTAAAAGATTCCTGCTGCCCATTATGTGAATTTAATGCTTTCTGTATGTTTATACAGAACATACAGCATAAATATGCAATGAATTTGTGGTTTCTGTCTTTGAACTTAAGCCATAATGATTCATAAAATGCTTTGGGTTGGAAAGGACCCTAAAGATCATCTAGTTTCAACTCCCATGGCACAGGCATGGACACCTTCCACTAGACTGGGCTGCTGAAGGCTCTGGCCAACCTGGCCTTGAACACCTTCAAGGAGGGGGCATCCACATTCTCCCTGGGCAACCTATTCCAGTGTCTCACCACTCTCACTGTAAAGAAGCTCTTTCTAATATCCTATCTAAATCCACCCTCTTAGATCTTGAATCTTTGCACTGTGACTGAATAAGCAAGCCCAGACAGATAAAAACTTTACATATATATTTATAGAAAATAAATCAGAGCTGGACTGAAAAGCTGAGTTCACTCAGTGTAGAAAATAGTCCTACTGGGATACTAGTCAGGTACTTACTGTGTTCACCATTTTGTCAAAGGCTTCTTGGGAAACGAAATAGTAATCAAGCCTGTTTTCTTCACCAAAGTAAGCTGCCCTGGTCGTGTGACAGGGACTGGAAGATATACGGTATAATAAAGAAATAACCTGGTTTCAATCATAGAAGCAGCTATGGAATAGGGAGGGGGGGAGGGGGAAGGCAGGAAGAAGGGAGAATACTACAAATCATTTTATTTATAAGAAGAAAAGAAATATGAGAAATATTAAGAGGTGCAAATCATACCCCTAATGCTGCGTATTTGAAAGATTAACCCATAAATACAAAAGAGAGCCTCAATATAACGTTACGTTTTGGCCATAAATCCCTCCCCCCTTGTCCCTCCCACTCCCAGCCCAGGATAGCCTGAACTGAAGCTGTCACAGCTCCCTGTAATAGAGAAATGATGAAACCACTTTTTCTTCCCCAGTTATGTCAGCTTCTGGACGATATAAAGCAGAATCCTAAATATGGGAAAGGAGTTAGGCTGAACCGTGAGGTTAAGAAACAGATATAAAGACCAATCTTTAACTAGACCTCTAATAGTAAGGGCAGGAACAATCCTGAAAGCAGGGAGATAAGTGGGATACAAGGCAGGGAAAAGTAATTGCCTGCCACCACAGAAGGAGAATAGAATAAACCTCAGATATGTGAGTTTGCTACCACAATGAAACACTAAAAAGACACCCCAGAGTAAACCAAAACCCCACCTGAATCAATGCATGGAGCAATTGTAGACTGAATTACGCAGTGGCTCGTGGTCTGTCTTAGGAAATTAGAGTTTGCTACTCGTTTCTGCTTCGCTTTTGATTTTAATTTGCACAGTGTAAGACAACAGGAAGAGAAGTGGAGCTTGGCCACTGATTCACACAGAAAGCAATTTAACTCTCTGACTCCTGCTGCCTTGTCCTGGAAAATATGGCCAAAAATATCTCACCTATTAGGGTGCCACCTACCAGGCCATTCCCAGTGGCTGAGTTATAAACCATTAAGAAGTTTAGTCTATATGGCAGAGCTGGAGAGATCTTAACTGTCATGGTATTAGAAGGTGCTACTTTATTTTATCAGCAAGCTACAGCAATTACACGTGGACTCTAAAATTTCACTTGATTTTCTTTGAGATGCTCTGGATGCATCCAGCTCTAAAGGTCACTCCTCAGCTCTAGCCAGGCAGCTTGAGGGTTCCAGTCGCACTTTATTTGTTTGAAACACTTTTAAACCTTACAACCTTTTTTTAATTGCAAGGCCATGTTTACATTCAAACTGCCAGGGTATCTTGCAAGAAATACATTTTTAATGAGTGGAATGTTTGAAACTTAAAAGTGTGAGCCATAAAACTGCTTAAATCTCTGCTGAATAATTAAAACACAACTTTGCTTTATGGTTGCAATTTTCTGCTCTGTTAAGATTCTGTCTCTTCCCCCTGCCGCCTCCCTCCCCCCCTTTTTTTTTTTTTCTTTCGTGCATAAAACTTTTAGGAAATAAAATAAACAGCATAAAAACAATGCTCTTAAACACATAGTGCTTGGAAAAATTCAAATGGCTTGCAATTTCCAACCTAGCCTTTCAAAACATAGTAGTTGCTTTCAAGAAAGGCAAAAAGCCATTTTTTATTCACATAAACTTCATAGATATTTTCTTAAAATATCCTCCCAAGTTGCCACTTTAATGATTGTATCCAGCAAGTGGCTACAATCTGAGTACAGAACAAATACATAGAGGCACCTTCATCACTGTGTACTATGTTAGAGAAGAAGGCTACAAACAGGTGTCTCATTAACATGCCAAACATGGAACTGCAATGCTAAGAACTCTGAATAATCATTCTTACGTATGCATGGTCCTTTTTTGGACAGGCTAGAGCCCAATGGAGTAAGGTTCAACAAGGCCAAGTGCCTGAGGGGTCCTACACTCAGATCACAACAATCTCATGAAGGTTCCATGCTTGCATGGCTGGAAATGTGTGGTGGAAAAGGACCTGGGGCTGTTGGTTGACAGCCTGCTGAAGATGAGCCAGTGTGACCAAGAAGGCCATCAGCATCCTTTGTGAGTGTGGCCAGCAGTAGTAAGGCAGGGATCATCCCCTATGCTTGGCACTGGTAAGTCCACACCTCAATTCCTGGGTTCAGTCTTGGGCCCCTCACTGCAAGGACATTGAGGTGCTGGAGCCTGTCCAGAGAGCAACAAAGCTGGAGGTGGGTCAAGAGCACAGGTCTTGTGAAGAGTGTCTGAGGGACCTGGGATTGTTTAGTCTGGAGTAAAGAAGGCTGAGGGGAGACCTCACTCTGTACAACTAAATGGCAGGGGGGTTGGAACTAGATGATCCTTGTGGTCCCTTCCAACCCTGACTGATTCTGATTCTATGATTCTAACTCCACCAAAGGAGGCTGCAGTGAATTGAGGATTGCTCTCTTCTCCCAGATAAGAAGTGACAAGACAAGAGGAAATAGCCTCAAGTTGCACCAGGGGAGGTTTAAGTTGGACATGAGGAGTTTTTTTTTTTTCCTCAAAAGCATTGTCCAGCCCTGAAATAGGTTGCCCACGTGGAGTCCCCATCCCTGGAGGGATTTAAATGCTGTGTAGATGTGGTGCTGAGGAACATGGTTCAGTGGTGGACTTGGCAGCACTGGGTTAATAGTTGGACTCAGTGATTTTAAAGGTCTTTTCTAACATAAACAATTCTATGATTTTTACAACTCACCACTTCAGCACCGAAGAGTGCACAAATACAGAGCCAGGGCCAATTCTGGCAAGCACTATACATGCAAAACTGTGTGCAAAATTTGATGAATGGATAAATTTGTGTAATAATAAAAATAATGAGGGGAGAGACAATACAACAGGAATAGAAATCAGTGCTGAACAGACTCTGCAATAGAAAGATAGGTACTGTAAAGAACAGAATCAGTGGACAAGAAGAATGGTTGCACCACCTAATTTTAGGCGCCAGATAGTGGTGATCTAACTTAGCTGGACTTCCTATCTGCTGTGCACTGAAAATAGGTAGGTACCTCAGGGAAATGATCCACAAAGGCTGAATCTCCCCTGGAAAGAGAGAGTTTCTCTCCACTAAATACAGAGGGAGCCCAGGGTGGTAAGGATCATAATTCAGGTCTTTCAGAGAGGGAGAATTAGTCTTCTCGGCAGGTAGTGAAGACTGAAAGGTGCCATTTGCTTTGACAACACTCCTCACAGGATAATAAACTGGTCCAGCAACCGCTCGTGCTCCCTTTCTGAGCTTCTGGATGTAATCTCCAGACACATGCTAATGTGGTTATATGCAGGCACACTATAAAAAATAAGAGAAACGCATACATATCTCAACAGATGCCGAGGTCGAGGGGCATTGGTGAGCATAGATGGAAGAGATCAATAAAAGCAGCACTAAAGGACAAGTTTTTGTTTGTTTGCCTGTTTGCTTGCTGTTCACCTTTGAGAAGAGCACCATCATTTAAATAGCTTTTCTTCGAAGGAAGCATTCAATGACTTCAGGCAATCAAGCAATCAAGATAAAATGCGGAGCAATGAACGTTTATCGTCTTTAACTTTGAACTTCTTAAAAGGAAAACAATGCATAAAACCCATCCAGCGGCAATTCCAGCCCTGATCACTTACTGTGCTTTTAAACTAACGGAGTAAACTTACCCGTATCTGAAGAAATTGTTGAACTGCCGGCAGATCTTATGAGTAAGCTCTCTCTTACCACAGGCTAAAGGGCCAACTAATACCAGCATAGGGTAGGCAGCATCAAGACTAGGTAAAGTGCTACAAGAAAGGAAAAGTGAGAGCCATTAGATCACCCTACAAGCAAAGTCTTCAGCAGCTTTGTCTAAAGCTTTGCAGAAACTTTGTCATCATTTCAACTCAGCCCAACTGTCTGTCACATAATTCCCATCGCTCACAGCACAGAAAAAAAACCAAAAAAACAACAAAACCAACCCAAAAACAGGAGCTGCATGTGCTCAGTTTGGCTTGCTCTAAACATAAAAATAGCACAAAATACTGCATTAAAGACCCCTGGGTCTCCTTTGCAAAAGGAATAATGCGATGTCTATCATAATCTTTTTTCTGATTTAAAGCCTTTTCTAAAGGTCCCTGTGCAGCCACAGCGTTGCTGGGATTTGCTGAAGAGTTTCCCCAGCCTGTTGCAGAGATGGTAATATTTTAATGAGCGGGATAATAAGATGAGGACTCAATCCTACAAACCCTTCTGCACTTCTGCATGTAACCCCGCTGACTTCCCTGGCCTTGCCAGATGAAGGTGGCAATTTCTAAAGAAGAATTCAGTCGAATACAATGAAAATCACTAAGATCCTTAAACCCCACTGAACACAAATAACACCAAAGAAAAGAACCCAAAGTGCTGCAAAAAACACAAAGCCTTCCATTTCCTCCACGCTGAGCAGATGGTTACAGCTCAGATTTCCACTTCCAGCTGTAAATACTGGAATGAAAAGCATTTCTGCACTTCTGAGTGGCCAGCAATTTATTTAGACAGCTAAAAATGGAATGCAGCTTTGACTCTCCTTTAAAATCTTAGCTAGATCTGGAGGATTAAGCCACTCGATGCTGTGGGAAATAGCTGAAACAATTTGAAACCCACTTACTTTTAACTAATAAATGGCTTTAACTGAATCCAAAATTTCAAGTGCAATCTTCAGGTGAACACACCTATGTGTGCTTAGCTTCCATTTAATGTGATTTAAAAGAAATTAACACAAATATCTGCAAACAATCTATTTCTTTTACCTTTTCTCTTATGAGTAACTAACCCTGTGAGGAATACAAAGAAGGGCAACGAAGCTGGTGAGGGGTTTGAGGAGCATGTCTTACGAGGAGAGGCTGAAGGAGCTGGAATTGTTTAACCTGAAGAAGAGGAGACCTTATTGCTCTCTGCAGCTACCTGAAAGGAAGTTGCCGTGGAGTCAGTGTTACCAAGTAACTAATGACAGGATAAGAGGTGTTGGCCTGACGCTGTGCCACAGAGAAGTTCAGGTTGGATACCAGGAAGAATTCTGCCCAGGGAGGTGGTGGAGTCACCATCCCTAGAGCTGTTAAAAATGTAATAGATGTGGCACTTCAGGACATGGTCTGATGGTCATGGAAGTGTTGGGTAGGAAGTTGGACTTGTAGATTAGCCAGCTGTGTCCTGGACTGCATTAAGAGAAGCATTGCCATCAGGGCAAGGGAGGTGATTCTGCCCCTTTACTCTGCTCTCCTCAGACCCCACCTCCAGTACTGTGTGCAGTTCTGGAGCCCCCAGCACAAGAAGGACATGGAACTGTTGGAGAGAGTCCAGAGGAGGGCACGAAGATGATCAGAGGGCTGCAGCAGCTCTGCTATGAGGATAGGCTGAGAGAGTTGGGGCTTTTGAGCCTGGAGAAGAGAAGGCTTCCAGGAGACCTTATTGTAGCCTTCCAGTATCTGAAGGGAGCCTACAGGAGGGCTGGGGAGGGACTGTTCACAAGGTCTTGTAATGACAGGACAAGGGGGAATGGTTTTAAACTGGCAGAGGGGAGATTTAAACGGGATGTTAGGAGGAAATTCTTCACAGTGAGGATGGTGAGACACTGGCACAGGTTGCCCGGGAAGGTTGTGGCTGCTCCCTCCCTGGAGGTGTTCAAGGCCAGGTTGGATGAGGCCTTGAGCGTCCTGTTCTAGTGGGAGGTGTCCCTGCCTATGGTGGGGGATTGGAACTGGATGATCTTTGAGGTCTCTTCCAACCTAAACCATTCTATGATTCTATGATCTTAGAGGCCTTTTCTAATCTTAATGATCCCACAATAACCAACACAAGTACAAGGACAAAAAGATTTCCAAGTAATTGCTTTACTCCTCTTTTAGGTTCAGCAAACCAGTTCCATTACCTACCAGATTATATGGATATAATATAGGGCTTGATGAGTGAGGAGCACTGAAATAATAATGTAATTCCAACTCCTAATTCTCCTGTGGAGCACTGTCCTCACAGAAGATGTAACAGATACACCTAATAAATTAAGAGAGTGGCTGGAGTCTGTATATATGTGCTGCTACTAAACTGTGAAATTAACCCAGACCTCAACTCAGTTTGCCATCCACTAGACTACTTTAAAGCAAGACAGTAGCAGAGCCCTTGGAAGATTGAAGGAATTTCTACTTACTTACTGAGTCAGGTGATGACCTTTACAAAATATTAGACAACATTAGTGCAAGATGCTCATTAACAAAATCCCGTAAAAATACTGAAGGAGCTAAAAGCACACTTAAAAGTCCTTATTTCAGTCTGTTATCTTTTTGGCATTTTGCTTGGTTCAAGAAATAAAGAATCACAGAATCTGTTTTGGTTGGAAGAGACATTTAAGATCATTGAGTCCAACTGTTCACCCAACACTACCAGGTCACCACTAAACCATGTTCATCACCACATCTACACAGCTTTTCTTCCTCCTTCCTCAATTTTCACCCTTGGTGAAGGGTCTGGAAAAGCAGTCATCTATGTGGAATCATAGATGTAATCATTCAACAGTTTCCCGGCCCACCACACTTCTGAAATAACACAGGCTAGACTCAGCCAGCTGGAAGTTAATATATAGAAGCTTTATATTTACAGATTAGCACAATATACAAGCAGATATTTACAATATTTTACAGATATATGCAGTAAAAAGGTAATACAGAAACACCACACCCCTCCCAGATATCAGAATCCCCAAGAGGGGTTCCCAACCACTCTTCCTCCTTCCCCCCCCACTCCCCAGTCTTATCCCACTATCTATCTTATATGCCAAGTAACATTGGCCAGCAGGAGTTAGAAGTAAGAAAGTGGGTAGTTGAGTTACACAGATCCAGCTAGAAACCAGGGAGAGAGATCAGCAGCCAGAGCGACCCAAAGCAGCTCTGTCTTATCTATGTTTTGGCTCTTACTCTTATACGTCTCAGCCAGCCTATGAGTGGAGTAGAGACAATTTTGTTTTCTTTTCTCAGCCTATAATCTAATTTCTCACAAATATCCTCCAATTAGCCTCACACCAGCACAATACAGTACATTAAGGCATGTTTAGTCCACCCCCTTTGCACTAAACAGGGACACCTTGAACAAGATCAGGTTACTCAGAGCATCATGAAGCCTGACCCTGAATGTCTCCACAGATGGGAGTCTCCCTGGGGAACCTGTTCCAGTGTGCAGTGGCTGAGGGACCTGGGGTTGTTCAGCCTGGAGAAAATTCGTCTGAGGGGAGTCCTCATTGCTCTCTACAACTTCCTAAAAGTAGACTGGAGACAGATATGGGTTGGTCTCTTCTTCCAAGTATGAGGATATGAAAAAATGGTCTGAAGTTGCACCAGGGGAGGTACAGTTTGGGTATTAAAAGAAAATTCTTCACTGAGAAGGTTCTCAAAACTGGAACAGGCTCCTGGGGAAGTGCTTGAATCTCCATCCACAAAAGTGTTTAAAAGACGTGGAGACATGGTGCCGAGGGACATGGTTTAGCACCAGTCTTGGCAGAGTTAGAGTTGGGCTCAACGACCTTAAAGGTCTTTTCTAATCAGAATATTCTATGATTCTATGACTATTTCAGCTATTAATTGTCTTTCTTGATCTTTGTGCTTAAGACCAAATGATCCCAGGAGGTGACAGCTGTGGACACTGTAAGTGTGTCATTATAAGCAAACCATTTCAAAGACAGCGTGCTGGTTTGAAATAATTGGAGGATTTGAATGAGAAATTAGACTATAGGCTGAGAAAGGAAAACACTGATGGTGCTACTTCACTCATAGCTTCACTGAGAAAGAAAAAAAAATGTTTAAGAGTTGTAACCCAAACATAGATAAGTCAGACTGCTTCAGACCGCTTTGGGCTGTGGCTGCTGTTGCATGGCTCTTTCTCCCTGCCTTTTCATAGCTGGATCTGAATAATTTCACTAACTTCTTTCCTGCTGCTAAACCCCCTGGCTGATCTGCTGTAGTCAGGGTCTGGCATTCTGAAGATATCACGATGTATGGAAATATTAGGGCCCCTCCCTATAGCCAATAGCCTTGAGTTAAGACGTAAGCAGACGGAAGTGACGTTTTGTGGGCTATAAAAAGCCTTGCCATGTTTCAATAAAGACCATTCGTTATCCATCACATTGATGTCTGTAGCTGATGGTCCGAACAGCCTGGGTTTGGTTGTCATGCTGCCCTTGAACCAGGTCGTCACGCCTCCCGAGTGAGGCAACACTGATCTACCTTTGCCTATCTGCTGCGTTAACAGATGGTGAGATAAGACTGGGGAGGGGGGGAAGGTGGTAGGAGTGGTTAGAAACCCCTCTTAAGGATTTTGATCTCTGGGAGGAGTATAGTGTTTCTGTATCACTTTTTTTTTTTTTTTTACTGTATATATCTGTAAATATCTGTTACACATTGTAAATATCTGCTTGTATATTGTGCAAAGCTGTAAATATAAAGCTTCATTTATTAACTTCTGGCCGAACTGAGTCCTAGCCTGGGTTATTTTAAAGTGGAGAGGGGCAGAAAACCGCTGAACCACTACAGACAGGAATTCCAGGAAACATGCTGAGTGAGTGGAGATTCAAAATTTAGCAAATCAGAGCAGAAAGGCTCTTATTCTTTCTCAAGATTACGTTCTTTGTGGATAGTGATGTCAAGGCGGGCCTGTGAAGACAGAACCCTTGTCTTCAGCACAGCTTTCACATGTTCCTTCTCCCTGCACAGAACCTGTTACATGCCTGCAGAGTGCAGAATTCCTCTGTAATCTTGTCTTTCATAAGGAAGCGCTCTACCGGGTAACGTTACAATATATCCTGGCTTGACATGATTATACTTGGAATTCAACTTCCCTTAATAAATTGCCATTGCTCAAATTCCTCATGTGCCTCAACTCCTTGGCTTTATTATTGCACACCTGGAATACTGCATCCACTTTTGGGCTCCCCAGTTCAAGACAGACAAGGACGTGCTGGAGACAGTCCAACAGAGAACTACAAAGATGATTAAGGGACTTGAACACCTCCCTGTGAAGAAAGACTGAGAGACCTGGGGCTGTTTAGTCTTGAGAAGAGAAGGCTGAGGGGGAATCTTACTAATGTCTATGTTATCTGAGGGGTGGGTGGCAAGAGGAAGGTGATGGTCTTTTTTCAGTGGTGTCCAGTGATAGGGCAAGGAACAACAGGTTTAAGCCAGAACACAGGAGGTTCCACCTCAAGATGAGGAGAAACCTCCTGGCTGTAAGGGTGATGAAGCACCGGAACTGGCTGCACAGAGAGGTTGTGGAGTCTCCTTCTCTAGAGACCTTCAAAACCCACCTGGATGCACTCCTGCATGGCTTGCCCTAGAAGATCCTGCATTGGCAGGAGGGTTGGACTTGACGACCTCTAGATATCTGGCCCCTAAACCCTAACATTCTATAATTAGAAGAACATAGAATCATAAAGTTTGGAAAAGACCTCCAAGATCAAGTCCATGAAGGACATTTCCACAATAACAAATAATAATACTACTAAAAGATCCTCATCTAATGTGCTCCTTTCAACTTTGTCTTAAGTGAGTAAAGTAACACACTGCTGTGCAAGATTAATAGATTTCAAGGCCAGGAGGGACTACTGTGATCATCTAAGTCAGATTCCCCTCATCACACCAGCTATGGGATTCCCTCGGGTTAGTTCTTGTTTCAAGCCTGATACCTGGGGTTCCATCAGAGCATGTTTTAATTAAAAATGTTCCAGTTGTGGAGAATTCTTGGTAGCCTTGGTAAATTGTTCCAATAGTTAATTACTGCCACGGTTAAAAATAATTGTGCTCTATTTCTTAGCTGAATTAATTTATCCTCACCAGACAAGCACCAAATCTCATCATGTACTTGCCCAACAGACTGAAGAGGCCCACACTATTACAGGACCACAGGATGTCAGGGGTTGGAAGGGACCCAAAGTCATCCTGTCTTTGCCAGAACAGGACCATACAACCTAGCTCAGGTCACAGAGGAATGCATCCAGATGGGCCTAGAAAGTCTCCAGAGAAAGAAACTCCACAACCTCCCTGGGGAGCCTGTTCCAGTGGTCTGTGACCCTTACAGTAAAGAAGCTCCCCCTTGTGCTGAGGTGGAACCTCCTGCGCTGCAGCTTATATCCATTGCTCCTTGTCCTATCACAGGGAGATATCACTATTAGATGTCTGTTCCCCAGGCAGCAGATATAACCATGTTTAAGCTATCTTTTAAAATGTCACTAGTGTTTATAGTGGGGGGGAAAATACACATAACATAGAATCATAGAATCTTTGGGTCCTTCACTGAGTCCAACCATTCTCTAACTCTGGCAAGTCTGGTACTAAACCATGTCCCTCAGCACCACAATGTGACCTGAACTAAGCATTAGTTCGGGGCGGGGAAGGCTGGATCAGAGGAGCTCCAGAAATCCTTCCAACCACTTACATTCTATTATTCTATCTGTCTCTGTGTCTTTTAAACACCTCCAGGGGTGGGGATCCAGCCACCTCCCTGGGAAGCTTGTTCCACTGTTTGAGAACCTTTTCAGTGAAGATATTTCTTCTAATATCTAACCAAAACCTCAAGTGCAACTTGAGGCTGTCTCCCCTTGTTCTGTCACTTGTTACTAGGAAGCAGACACTGATCATTACCTATTCAATTTCCTTTCAGGGAGCTGTAAAGAGAGAAGTCTCTACTCTGCCTTCTTTTCTCCAGGCTGAACAATGCCAATTCCCTCAGCCACTCCTCACAAGACCTGCCCTCCATACCCTTCACCAGCTTTGTTGTCCTTCTCTGGACCTACTGCTGCATCTCAGTGCATTTCATAGGCTCATAGAACGTCTTGAGCTGGAAGAGACCTTAAAGATTATCTAGTTCCAACTCCTGCTGCCATGGGCAGGGACACCTCCCACTAGAGCAGGTTGCTCAAAGCCTCATCCAGCCTGGTCTTAAACACTTCCAGGGATGATTGTTTCTTGTTCAATGGTGTGTTACCATGCAATTAAAGATCAGAAGACACACAGGGAGAGGGAAGGGCATAAGAAAATTAATGCTAACATCTCCTGACTGCAGAGTGTACAGTACTGTTAACCTTCTGCTTTATTTTCTGGTTTCAGTTTTTGTACAATCCCAGCATGGTGGGGGTTGGAAAGGTCCTCTGGAGGTCAACTAGTCCAACCCTCTGCTAAAACAGGGTCACCCAGAGCAGGTTCCACAGGAACACACTAATAGAAATATTACTAAAATAAATTTAATTATAATCTCATCTAAAAAGATAGATGCAAATGAACTAGGCCAGTCTGGTTCCAAGAAGCATTTCAAAGAGTAGAAGGCTGGAACACATCATCATTAGGAAGATTTCATTAATGACTCTGTTGTGAGCTTTCCAGCTGAGCACGGGCAAGCATTCAAAGCATCTTTAACAATTTTGGTCAGTGCTGGTCCGCACACTGATCAATTTGTGTGTACAATACCAATGACAGAAGACAGAATTGTTTCTTTCCAGCAATGAAGATGCACAGACACAACCCAGTAAACAAATATTTAAATACAGCTTATGTCTGCATTGGAAAAAAAATCCATGCCTTTAGGTAAGACTATTGTGCTTTTGAAGTTTAACAAATCTCCAACCCTGCAAAATACTAAATAAATTTTAGTGGGTTTTTTTTTTTTCCCCATAGGTTGTTAAGAATTCTCAGAGCTATCATCACCACTGGGACAGCTTCTGTCTTTCCTTGACAGGCCCAGAAAACATATGTGCTGCTTTGAGGCAAATTGGAATATTTTAACGAGAGAAATTAGATCATTGGTTGTGAAAAGAAAATAATTATGAAGTCTGCATCATTCATTGGTCTGCTGAGGGGAACAAAAAGCTGAAATGTCAACAATTTGTCCCACTCTGTGTCCTGGGACATTTCCTTATTTGCTTTGTCTTCACTCTGCTCTGATATCTCTCCACTAACAAATAACAAGTAAGCTTTGTTGACAAGTTGTTTTGGTTTCTGGCTGGAAATGGAGATAGAGAAGGAGAAAAAGGGGGTAGCTTTGAGCCGTTCAGGGCAGTCTTTCTTTGTCTGGGAGGGAATTTGGGTTTCTGTATTATTTCTGCTTTGTATATAATTGTAAATACTTGTAAATACATTGTGTATATATGCTTGTAAATTCTGCTTTGCTGTAAATATGAGGCCTTGAGCAACCTGTTGTAGTAGGAGGTGTCCCCACCTGTGGTGGGGCATCGGAATTAGATGATCTTTGAGGTCCCTTCCAACCTAAACCATTCTATGATGCTAAATACAGCTTCATCTTACCTTCAAGCCAATAGTGTGTGTGTGTAAGTTCCTAACTCATCACAATAGAAGACTTGAAATAAAGACATCCTGAAAGTATAAATTTCTGACTTCCTAAATCACGGATGTCAAATCAAATTATGAATTAAGATGTTGTGCTGCAGCACAGATGGCTTAAGCTGGACATTATGAAAAATCTGTTCCCTGAAAGGGTTGTCAAGGCTTGGACCAGGCTGCCCAGGGAGTTGGTGGAGTTCTCACCCCTGAAGGGATTGCAAAGCCACGGAGATATGGTGCTGAGGCACATGGTTTAGCAGTGACCCGGAACTGTTGGCTTGGACTCAATGATCTCAAAGGTCTATTCCAGCCTAAATGATTCTATGGTTCTGTGTCCAAAATGGTGTTAAAGCAGGGTGTGGAGTACAAAAGTTGATCTCAGTGCCCACTGTAGCATATAAAATAATAAAAGTGATAGGTTGGACTTGATGATCTCAGAGGTCTTTTCCAACCTGGTTAATTCTGTGGCAATACCTTCCATCAGAGTATGCCAAAGCACTTTCCAAGAGTTCATCAAGCAAACAGCATAACACACCTGCAGAGTACCAAAGTGTAGCCATTTCCACTTTCTGGATGAGAAATAAGACAGAAAGTGGTTACCTGGCATGACAATAGCAGCATCAGCTACTCCCAAAAGCTGGACTTTCCTAAGCAAAAACTTGGAAATTTCACCTAATGAATACAAAATGTGCCCCAAAGCCACAGAACGCAGTCATTTTGTTCACAGTGGGATACCAATAGCATGAAGAGGAGTAGGCAGAATAGGAAGAAGATGTGTTGCACAGCTCTCTCCTGCCTCCAGAGATTTCTAAATTGCCTTTGAGTATTGATAGAAATGTTGCATCTTTCCTTTGTAGTGCACACGGCCATCTGCTGCAACAGATTGTTTAAAAGAGACAGAGCTGCGGACAATCTGTCCCAGACTTTAGAGGTGAAGGACTAACTTCATTTCATAATCAATTTCATCCAAATAAGATTTGCCTAATTCCCAGCCTGCCAACGGAATACCAGAGAACTTTTCCTCTTGGCTAGATTAATCTAGGGGTGGAAGAGGGGCAGAAAAATGTCCCTCTAAATACGACAACAGATTGTGCTTTCCTTGAGTGCCACCCTCAGGAGGAGATGAGAAGTGGAGGCAAACTTACCTGTCCAAGATTCTCTGGGGCTGCAGCATGCTGTACATAACTTGAGTCATATGATCTCTAGCAGCCACAACTTCTGGAGGAGGATCATATTTATTCACAGCAGCAACCTGTTTCCCACAGTTTGGGGTTAAAAGAAAGCAGAGGAGTGATGTAATTGTTTCCAGCTGCAATATGCTTTGCAGATCACTGTGAATAACACTGGCTTCATATTTATGAGGCTCAGTCTTTGTGTTTGGCTGGTCTGTGAGCACTCTGCTATACAAATCTTTCCAGATTTAAGCACAACTGGGTAGATGGATGGAAGGCAGCCAGACAGAACTCACCATCTTTAATATATCCAGCCTTTTACTGGAAAGAAAACAGGATACCACGTAAGATGCAAAGTAATTCTGTTTAGGTTTTAATTATCCATTAATTTGCATCCTCTCAGTGCTAGTGGGAGATGCCAAACTACAATCCTCAGGGACTGAACCCATTCATTTATTCATCAGAACAGAATGGGCATTAACAAAGTCAGCAAAGTGCAATTTTTTTCCTGACAAGGCATTTCTGTCTTTCTTGGAAGGAGGAGCACCCAAAACTCCAAGGATTCCCTCCATCCATTTTCTTGAAAGCTCTATTGAGGGTACTGACCACTAATGAGATGGCTATTTTTCAGTATTATTAATGCTACCCACCCAGAAAGAGGTTAAGAACTGCTGAGTTATTTCATGCACACCATTAAATGCCAACTAGCCAATGCTGTTGGAAAATACTGCTGCAAGCAGCCCTGTCTGTATTAACGAGAAGCAGAGTGTGAAACCAGGGGATCTTTAAAGCAAAACCTTCAGAACTTGTGATCCTGTGTCCACATTAATTTGGGAGGAGTGAAAGAAGAGACCTCATTTCATGATGTCTCTGCTCACTGCAGGTTGATTGGACTAGATGCCTTTTAAAGGTCCTTTCTAAAACAAACATTTTATGCTTTGGCTCCAGCTACAGTGGAAGCCCTTTGGTCTGAGTTAGCAGCTAGGAGCATGCTAGGTACATTCTGGTGCACGTCACCTTGTTAAGGTTAGCCCAAAAGAAGTCTAGTTCATACATTGTAAGAATATTCAACAGTGAGATGCAAACAAGGCAGTTCAAGAGAGTCAGGGAACTACTGGAGAGAGTCCAGTGGAGGCTATGAAGGGGCTGGCTATGAAGGTGCTGAGGGGCCCAGAGCATCTCTGTGAGGAGGAAAGGCTGAGAGCCCTGGGGAAAAGAGCAGCCTGAGAGGAGATTTTCTCAATGCGCAGCAAGAGTTACAGGGTGGGGCGCAAGAGGATGGGGCCAGACTCTCTTCAGTGGTGCACAGTGACAGGACAAAGGGCAAGAGGTATAAACTGGAACACTGAAGATTCCATCTGGACATAAGGAAGCAAAAACTTCCCTGTGAGGGTGGTGGAGCCCTGGAGCAGGCTGCTGAGAGAGGCTGTGGAGTCTCCTTCTCTGGAGAGATTTCAAACTTGCCTGAACATTGCAATCCTGGGCAACCTGTTGTGGGTGACCCTGCTTTAGCAGGGGTGTTGGAATGGATGGTCTCCAGTGGTCCCTTTCAACCCCCACCATGCTGGGATTGTACAAAGTTGGGAAGCTGGGACTTCTGATCTAAGTGACACCATTTCTATATACTCATTTTGTGTGTTGGTGAGAGAGGGGAGCTGGTGCCTCCAAACTCAGTATGGCAAGAGAGTTTACAAGGCTAGAGTAGATGTCCCAAAACAACCTGGGGAGAGGATTTGCTAAAGTAAAATTAATCATCCAAAAATTAAGTGCTAGTCTGCACCAGTCTTCCAGGCTAATTTTTACCATCCATAGAGAAGGAAAAGATATTTTTTTTTCAAAATGTCTTCTTTTCTATCTACATTCAACATTTTATTGGAAGGAAAATAGATCTCCACAAAAGACAGAAAGCAAGACCAACACCTCAGACAAGTGTGGTAAATGACACTCTGGTGTCATACCCTCTCTGCATTTGTGATAGGAAGAACCTAGCACTCCTAAAAAACCCAAAACAAAACAAACAAAAAAAACCCCAAATATTTATGTGGTTAAAATTAAGGGTGATGAAGTTCCTGTAAGGACCATTTTTAAAGGCTAATTCCCTGAAATCTAATCCAAATTGGCAGGTGTTTTAATCCTAACAGATCTTGGCTTGGATGCTAAAATACTACATGGAACGGATTGCCCAGGGAGGTGGTTGGGGCCACTTCCCTGGAGATGTTTAAGGCAAGGCTGGATGAGGCTCTGTCCAGCCTAATCTAGGGTAGGGTGTCCCTGGCCATGGCAGGAGGGTTGGAACTAGATGGTCCTTGTGGTCCCTTCCAACCCTGACTGATTCTATGATTCTACATGCATCAGCTGAATTACACTAACAGCAGCACAAGAGGGGAAGTTTCTGTTGCAACAGAAAGCTACTGTCAGCAGTCTGAGCAGGTTCTGGGAGGAAGAAAACTTAACAGTGAAAGCTGCGTGGAGTAGAACAGGAAATAATCACGATTGTAACCAAATTTCAGAGTTCACTTTGTTGTATGTGACACTAAAAATACCCAACAATGGTATTTTAGAAGCAGCACAGTTGTTACCTCTTGAGCATTTCATGACTGCAGTTACCTGCTTAGATTCACTAGCTGAGTAACAAGGGCTGCTAAATACACTTCTTCACTGAACAAAGCTTTTAGGTAAGCTTTGAATTTTTACATACCACAGCTGCTCCAGAAATTCTCTGGATTTAAAAGCACAAGTCTCTGACTTGTAGCTTGATTTGGAAGGTGAAGCATGGGAGCTTTGTCACACTCACATGACTACAAAGCTATATTTGCATGCACAGTGTTTTATATTCTTTACTTAGAAAAAAATCCAGAATGATATGATGTGGAGAACAGGTCTTATGAGGAGCAGCTGAGGGAACTGGGGATGTTCAGCCTGGAGAAAAGGAGGCTGAGGGGAGACCTTCTGGCTCTCTACAACTCTCTGAAAGGTTCTTGGAGCCAGCTGGAGCTCTTCTCCGCAGAAACAAGCAACAGGGCAAGAGGAGATCATAGAATGGTTTAGGTTAGAAGGGACCTCAAAGATCATCCACATCCAACTCCCCGCCATAGGCAGGGACACCTCCCACTAGGTAGTGCCAGGTGAGGTTTAGGTTGTGCATGAGGAACAATTTCATCCCCTTGAGAGCTGTAAAACCCCAGCACAGGGCAGCCAGGGTAGTGGTGGGGTCGGCACCCCTGGAGTGATTTAAAAGCCGTGAAGATGTGGTGCTGAGGGCCATGGTTTAGCAGCAGACTTGGTTGGACTCAATGACCTCACATCAAGAAGAAGGTACTGGTCTGATTTCAATGGTATCTTGTGATAGAACAAGGGGCAGTGGATCCAAATTAGAACACAGGAAGTTTCACCTCAACATGAGGGAAAACTTTGTCACTGAGTGATGGAGCACTGGAGCAGGCTGCCCAGAGACGCTACGAAGTCTCCTTCTCTAAACACTTTTAAGACCTATCTGGATGTGTTTCTGTGTGACCTGCCCTGGGTGATGCTGCTTTGGCAGAAAGCTGGGACTTGATATCTGCAGAGGTCCCTTCCAAGCCCTACCATTCTATGATTCTATGATCTTAAGGGTCTTCTCCAACACAAATGATTCTATGATGCTATGATGTTTACATACCTTTTCTTCCACTGAAATCTTCCTGAGATCCAGCTCTGTTAGTCGGAGCATGGTGAAAATCACTGAGAGCCAATAATCTGCTTGCTCCTGAAGGACAAAGTTTCCACTTTGACGAAAAGTACTTAACTTCATCAAGCTAATATTTCATTTCAGTCAGTTGAAATTAAATTTGCCTTAATACATTGCAGCATAAAAAGCTTTTTGCCCTGATGGATGTCAATATACTGCACAAATAGACTCTCCAACACAAGTGTAGCTTCTGCAGCTAAAGCTAAGGGCTGCTTAAAAGTCTATAACTACATTGTTCAAAAGGTTAAGATGGGAACTAAACCATCACCACCGCAGCCACCAGAACACCAAGAAAGACTGTTGAGATCAAGAAGCATTATCTAGTCCAAGATTATGTAAAGAACCATAGTTCATACAAGATTATCAGGAGTAGTCAGCATTGATCTAACGTGAGGTGTCCCTGCCCATGGCAGGGGGGTTGGAACTGGATGATCTTTGAGGTCCCTTCCAAACCTGACAACTCTGTGAATCAAAAGGAGCAAGTCATGCTTCACCAGTGAGCTTTCTATGATGACATGACTGGCTGGTGGATGAGGAGAGAGCCATGGATGTTGTCTACCTCATCTTCAGACATGATTTTGACACTCTCCCATGACGTCCTCACCGTGAAGCTTAGGAGATGTGGGCATCAGTTCTGGATTCAGAACTGGCAAGTCAGACATCGCAGTGTTGTGACCAGTGGTATGGAGTCTAGTTGGAGGCCTGTATCTAGTGGTATTCCTCAGGGGTTAGGACTAGGTCCAGTCTTGTTCAACAAACTCATCAGCAAGTTTGCAGATGCTGTTAAAGTGGGAGGAGTGTCTGACACACTGTCAGGCTGTGCTGCCATACAGTGAGACCTGGACAGGCTAAAGGGTTGGCAGAGAGGAACCTCATGAAGCTCAACAAGGCACATGAAAGGTCCTACACCTGGGGAGGAATACCCCCCTGCACCAGTACAGGTGAGAGGTGACCTGCTGGAAAGCAGATCTGTGGAAAAGGACCTGGGAGTACTAGTGGACAACAGATTCACCATGAGCCAGCAATTTGCCCTCATGGTTAAGATCAATGATTGGTCTCCTAGGGTGCATTCAGAAGATTGTGACCAGCAGGTCCATGGAGGTTCTCCTCCCCCTCTACTCTGCCCCAGAGAGGTGACATCTGAAGGTCTGCATTCAGTTCTGGTGCCCCCAGTTCAAGAGAGACAGGAAACTACTGAAGAGAGCCCAGTGGAGGGCTACAAAGATGCTGAAGAGCCTGAAGCACCTCTGTGAGAAGGAAAGGCTGAGAGCCCTGGGGCTGTTGAGCCTGGAGACAAATAAGCCCAAGAGGGGATCTGATCAATGCTTAGCAATATCTAAACAGCAGGGGTCAAGAGGATGGTATCAGACTCTTTTCAGAGGTGTCCTGTAACAGGACAAGGGGCAAGAGGCACAAACTGAAGCACAGGAAGTTCTATCTAAACATGATGTAAAACCTTCCCAGAAGGGCCCTCAAGTCCTCGAGCAGGCTGCCTGGAGAGGCTGTGGAATCTCTTCCCCTAAGAGATTCCAAACGCTCCTGGACATTGTGATCCAGAGGAGCCTGCTTTGGCGACCCTGCTTTGTCAGGGTGCTTGGACTGGGTGATCTCCAGAGGTCCCTTCCAGTCTGCACTATTCTGGGACTCTCTGTAATACTTGTGACTTTACTAGTACTATAGGAATCGTAAAAGTGAATTTGCATTACAAATTCCTCATCATCCAGGCTGAAACAATAAAAAAAGAATAATTAAAAGTCAAATGAAAAAGCTGATACTGACAAGTTCATCACGCTTCCTCATTCTAAAAGCAGCAAGGTCCTGTTAAAGCTACTTAAATTCAGAAAGCTGTCTTAAGATGATTATTGCATGTATAAGGTATTAAAGCAGTAATTGAAAAGAATATGATCAGACTTTGCTTAGGGGAAGGACATCTAAACAGAAAAAGGCTTTCAGACTACAGAGGACCAGGGGCAGCCTACTTCAGGTATTTTTTCCACGCTCATCTGCCACCACAGACCATTCTGAGAAAAACAAATACAAAACTGGCAGTTACAGGAAGACAAAGTTAAACCCTGAACATTTTTCTTCTTTCTGACATTGGAAATCTCTGTAAAATTCACACATAATTTAGGTGTCACAAGAGTGAGGACAGAAACATCTTGGATCACTCAGGACAAATGCAGAGCCCAGGTCAGACTTTCTGTTGCTGTGCAAACATCATTGTTGTTGATGAAAGGGATGTTTAATTCATTAATTGAGTAATATTATGGGAGCTACAGATGAGAAATGGGTAAATCCTAAAGAAGAAAAGAAGATACAAACCCCAAAGACACTTGATTGTAACAGAGGCATTATTAAGTTCTTTTGAGCTTTTCCCAGGAACGGCTGAGTACAGACTTTCAGAGTAAACCAAAAAGGAATCTTTTCCCAAACAAAAACCATAACAAACTGGGAGCTCACAAATGAAATTACTAACGTTCAAGGACTTGCTACATGGATATTAAACAGCATGATTCATAGGTTCAGAGAATGTTCCCAGCCAAAGGCAGGTAACAATGCCAGGGAATCCATCACTCATTATTTCTTGTACTCATCCCCTGAAATGACCTGGCTACTCTCAGAGATGGAAACTGGGGCTAAATGGATTCTGATGTCATCCATGACAGCAGTTCTAGGTTCTTAATTTTTTTTATTGCTTCCTCTTTGGTTCTTTCTTACCTGCACAGGATTTTTCAGAAGATTTAAAACTCTGAGGAGAGGCAGCTCTTCAATCCATTGGAGTTCATGCAGCTCAGCAACCTAATTAGCGACAGAAACAGAGCATAAATCAGGAGGAACAGAATCCATTATAATTGGGTGGGAAAAGCATTTTAATCCCTGCTCCTCAAATCTGGACATAAAAACCACAAAATCATTATGCTCACAAAATGGGTATACATGCTAACTGCATTCAATAAGGCACTTCCAGACACAAAAGGCAGACAACTTGGATGCTAGCTGGGGAACAAGTATAACACAGACAGCAATTTCAAACTACCTGCATTTTACCAGTTCTTTCAAATGTCAAGCCCTAACACATTTAGCTTTTATGTGGCTGATGAGCTTAAGTGAGGCAATTCTGCAGTGATATTTGTGCTTGAGTTGACTAGCAGAGAAAAAAAAAAAGAAGAAGAAAAAAAAAATCTTTCCAAGGAGAGCTGCTTTTCACTGGCACTCGAGTTCATCTTTCCAACATTAAACTAGACATAAGGAAAAGGGTTTTTATGCTGACAGTGGTGAGATGCTGGCCCAGGTTGCCCAGTTCCCCATCCCTGGAACCATTCCAAGTCAGGTTGATTTGGCTCTGAGCAAGCTGCTCTAGTTGAAGATGTCTCTCCTCACTGTGGGGGAATTGGACTAAATGACCTTTAAAGGTTCTTTCCAACCCAAACCATGCTGTGATTCTATGAAGCTACAGCACTTGACTGAAAAGCATCACCATAGCTGTCCTTGACTGCCTGCATTCAGAAGGTGATGTATTCTGCTTACAGTCTTATCTAACAACAAATGAATCCTGGGTTGGCTGCACTCAGGTGCATCAGATAAGCAATAGATGTTAGGTGGGATTAATCAAAGTTTGTGAGCCCAAAACAAAGTCACACTACAGGCACTCATGCTAGACCTTGAGAGAGCAGTTGTGAGGCTCTCAATTAAAACAAAATAGGTCAAATGGAACTCGTGTCACCTCATTTCACCATCTGTTAAGTGAGTTCAGGTCAGTCACTTCACCTCACTTTAGAATCACTGAAGAGAGGCAAATGCAGAGGTCATCTGATCCATGACAGGCTGGGATGAATTGTCTCCTAAGGACACCTGGGTTTTTCTTCACTGATGATACCTTGAAGACTTCGGATTCTATTCCTGACTTATGTCCTGGCTTAAGCTAGAGCAGAACTAACTCTGGTCAGTGATTTGACTTCTCAGCTCAGGCTCTTCTCAGAAACTGCTGGAGTTCAGGGCAGGTTTGCATACACAGAGACTGCTTCTAGCAGTGACAGTGCTGATGGGCAGAGTCACTGCCAAGGGCTGGGCTGCAGAAAGGCTCTTGCTTAGACTTGCCCCTATGTGCAGCAAGGGCACTGCTACATCTTGTCTCATGTTGGGGTACAGCAAGTAAGAGATGGCTCCTGTGTGGAGAAGCAGACAGGACAGGTGACCCTAAACTGACCAATAAGGGTCACATGGATGTCATCTTCAGAATAAAGCTGAGGGATCATCAGGGTCAAGCCTCTTCTTCAGTGTTCACCCTCTGAGGAGCATACTGTCCATTCTCTCTTTAACCCCAGTCTGTGTATTCCTGAATCCAGCTCCTGAAGCTGGTTCCCATCTGCTGAGTCCTGTCTCCCCAGTGTCTGCCCCCAGCATTGATAGCTACAGTGACATTATTGCCATCAGGGGCTGGGGTCCATTTTGGGCTTTGTACCTATTTGTATCTATGAAAATTTATTGTTATTATTTTCACTAAAGCTCGTTTAGTTTCTTTCCCAGCCCATCAGCCTCTCAGCTTTATTCCCTTCCTCTTCCCCTTTGAGAAGGCAGAGGTGTTCCAAGAGAGACCGTCACTCCTCTAGGGCCAGCCCAGCCCTAACCCTTGACATAGCAATACCTAGTTCTCCTCCACTGCTGAAAGACTAAAGCTAGAAGACTTCAGATTCTATCCCTAACTTAGCTTATATCAAGTGTCTAAAAACATAAATTTAAATCATAGCCTACCCAACATTCATTTTGAGACAAAAGGCACACTGCAGAACAGTTTTGACCAAGTTAAATGTCATTTGGGCAAATTTCCTAAATAAATCATAGAATGCCAACCACTAACATTTGAAAAATCAGTGACCAGAGATAGCAAACTGGTTTGGAGACAAATCTGTGGTGCCCAGTTTTGAAAAAAAAAAAATCAAGCTTTTAAGATCGTTCTGGGTGGTAGTGAGCTGATGTCACTCAGATCTTTCTGTGTTAATGAATGAAAAAAAAATCACTTTAAATTATTCTTCAAGAGGAAATGTTGAAAAAATGGGGACTCATTAAACAGTTTCAATAACATCATTAAAAGAGGCACATTTTGATGAGGTAAAATTAATAGCTTTTGCCTGCCATAAAGAACAGTGGAAACTATATGAGGCAATGGAATTGGTGTTATTAATGCTAATAGCAACCATACTATTAGTTACCTTCCTGCCTTGTGCAATTGATGTGCCTTTAAATGTCAACCTGAACACAGTGTGTGGAAAAGAATTCACAGTGCTTTGAATTAAATCTTCTAAATGTATACTGCAGGTGGGGAAAAGTGACTGAAAATGTTCAACTCCTGGTTTGTATTTTTATTTCTTATTTTCTTAGGCAACTTTTTCACATGTAGATCTGTCTTTGATATCAGAGGTGGTGGACTCTCCATCTCTAGAGACATTCAAAACCTGCATGATCTTTAGGTGAAAAGGCCTTGGCAGGGAGATTGGACCGGATGATCTCCCTTCTAACCCCTACCATTCTGTCTGATTCTGTCTGTGTGCTCAAAATGATTCATGAATTGATGACCTTTTTAGTTAAGGACCCCGGATGCTCAATATCAAAAGAATTATGTATATATGGCTTGGCTTTCAAAACTTAAATCCAAATCAGTTGGACTGTATCATTGTACTGCCAGGGAAAATTCTGCTGTATATCAACAGCGTACCTGCAGTTCTGCCTGTCAAGAAGTTTCAAGCTGAGAGCTCAGAAGAATCTGTGGTCATAAAACTGGGCTAAGAGATATTAGCAAACCCTCCTGAGGCCTGGCAGTAGAGAAGCTGTGATGTAAGTAAAGATCCTCAGAAATAATGAAGCTGAAAAAGCCCCATATTTGTCCTTCTCTTATACCCTCCTCAAGAGAGTATTGTTAGTTCTTTCTGTACATGAGTGCTAAATACTACAGCAGTGGTGTCTGCATAGAGGTACATCTAGAGATACTAAAGAATGCCTGAGGAGTACACTACCAATCAACATGTGGAGCAGCACTGGAGTGAAACACCAAAGGAAAAAAGTGTCGTCTTGTTGAGCATTACAGAAACACAGCTTGGTGTGGGTTGGAAAAACCTCTGGAGATGATCTACTCAACCCTCCTGCTGAAGCACGGTCATCCACAGCAGCTTGCTCTGGAATGTCCCCAGAGAAGGAGACTGCACAACCTCTCTGGGTAGTCTGCTCCAGTGCTCCAGCACCCTCACAGCAAAGAAGTTTTCCCTCATGTTTAGGTGGAACTTCCCATGTTCCAGTTCGAGCCCACTGTCACTTCTCTTATCACTGGGCACCACAGAAAACAGTCTGGCCTCAGCTTCTTGACTCCCACTCTTTAGATACTGACCAGCATTGAGAAGATCCATTTTCAAGCTGCTCTTCTCCAGGTTAAAACAGTCCCCAGGTCTTTCAGGCTTGCTTCATAGGAATGATGCTCCAGTCCCCTCAGCATCTTCATAACCTTCACTAGTCTCTCTCAAGTAGTTCCCTGTGTCTCTTGAACTGAGAAGCCCAGAATTGGACCCAGTACTACTGATGTGCCCTCACTAGGGCAGAGTCAAGAGGGAGGAGAAACTCCCCTGATCTGCTAGTCATATTCTTCTTAATCACTCCAGCAGATCATTTGTCTTCTCAGCCATGCGGGCAAATTGCTGGCTCATGGTGAACTTGGGCACTAGCACTCCCAGCTCCTTCTCTGCAAAGCTGCTTTCTAGCAGGTCAACCCCTCACCTGTACTGGTGCAGGGTTCAGGGTTTTTTAACTCCCCAGGTGCAGGACCCTAACTTGTTGAACTTCATGAGGTTCCTGACTACCCAACTCTCCAGCCTGTCCAGGTCTCACTAACTGGCAGCACAGCCTGACAGGGTGTCAGCCACTCCTTCCCATTTTGCATCACCTGCTAACCTACTGAGTGTCCAGTCTGTCCCTTCGTACAGGCCACTGCAGAATATGTTGAGCAAGGCTGGACCCTTTCTTTCAGTGTTTTAAATTTTCTTGATTAAGCCTTGAATGGGCTGAAGTTTAGAAAGACTAAAAACAATTCTATGTTGTTAGAAAAAAACCTGAGATCGACAGTAAGTTCCCTACCTGGTTGTCCTCTAGGTTGATTGTCTCCAGTAAATCATGTTCCTCCAAGCCTTGTAGAGTAGTTATTTTATTCCTAGATAGGTCCAGCTTCTGTAGGGTTTTCAAGCTGTCCAACCCAGTTATTGTCTCGATCTGGTTCGAGCTCTAAGCAAAAGAGAAAGCATAGAAGCTGTTGATAAAGCTCTGAAGATGGAAAACAAGATTCCTGAAGAAGAACAGAGTTCACTTTAGTACTGAGAATCCTATTACAAAGAAGCCTTTTATGCATTAGCCCCATCTTCATCTTGAGCTGACATATTACAGCTTTCCACACTGCTCAAGGGAAAAAAAACAGAATCAAGTACCTGCTGATTAACTTATCTTCAACTCACCTTGAAGAGCAGTGAGAGACAGCAGCAATAAGCAGAGCTCTTGCATTTAAAGTTGCTACTGGATAAAGGAAACACTTCTCACCACACAACTCAAAATTTAGGAGATATATATTCTCTAATTTCATGTGCATATCTATACATAAATACATAGAATTTCCCTCTGTAATCATGGTTGTATTTACAGTTATGATTACAGAACAAACCACCATCTTCTTTGGGCTACAGGTAGGCTATAAAAATATCTCTAGGATACACAAGGAGATCTCATGATGGTAAAATGGCTGTTTTGGGAAACTTCAGCATTAAAAGGAGGCTGAGGGGAGCCCTCATTGCTCTTTACAGCTCACTGAGAGGAGGTTGGAGTGAGGTATGGAGGGGCTGATCCCTTCTTCCTAGTATCAAGTTGTAGAACAGGAAATGGCTTGCAATTTCACCAGAGGAGGTTTAGGTTGGTTATTAGGAAAAAATTCTTTCTTGAAAGAAAGACATTGGAACAGGTTGCCCAGGGAGGTGGTGGAGTCACCATCCTTGGAGGTTTTCAGGAACAGTGTGGGCATGGCACCCTGGGACACAGTTTAATGGCCATAGTGATCTTAGGTTGATGGTTGGTCTTGATGATCTTAGAGGTCTTTTCCAACTGGAAAAAAAAAAAAACAAACTATGACTCTGATCTTAACATAGCCTAAGAGAAGGCAGACTTTATTTACTGTCAGCAAGTAAAAAAAGAAAAAAACCACCACCTTAGTATATGTTCATCTAGACAGAAATGAGCCAAGCTTCTGAGAACTCATAACAAGCTACTGTTGTTTGACATTGCCACCAAACAAGGTGCAAGATAGAAGACCTAAATTTACCCCTGGGCACCAGATGGTTTCATTTCTCAGGGTCTCACAAATCACCTCCTCATTTCTTCTATCAACTCCAGACAGGTATAACATGCTAGATGCTGTACTCATCTTTGTCCCAGTGGCCACACGTACCCAGATGGCCTCTCAACGTGATTCTTGCCTTATAACCTTGCAAGCTCTATTTTTCCAGCAGCATCACCTGGTGCTGAAAGCTTAGAAGCCTCATATTCTATTAATAAATATTTAGGAACTATTGAAATAAATAAGCCATCTGACTCTAATGTTAATCCAGTTGCCTGTCCTTGACATTTTTCCTGACTTTTAAATGTTTAATTAGGTTATTAATAGCATGGAGGCTCCTTCTTCCCTTCCTCTTCTTTGTTAGACCTCTGTTTAATCAGGTACAGCTCAGCTCTAGCTGCAAAAGGCTGTGCAAAAGGTGCAGAGAAAATTCTGTGAACAAAAGGGATTTCTGTAGAGATCTCTTTTTGCAAAGCATAAAAATTCCTCAGAGTCCAGTTCATTAGAGCTGCACTTTTTTTTTTTTTTTTTTTTTTTCAAACATAAGCAGAATAAAGGCTTTTTAAATTTTTTTGGGGTCTAGCTAGGCAGTATTTACAATTTTTGAAGGCTTTCTGCCCACCTTCAGACCTTATAACTCTTTCAACCTAAAAAAGCCCATGGGAAAATGGAAAAGAAAGCTGAATCAATGGGAAGAGAGGGGACGACTCCTCCTGTTGAAGAAAGAACTGCATTTTATTCTAATTAGTAAAGGAAAAAGCCACGCTAAGATCTGTCTATTTACATAATTTCCACATGACTATCTACTCTGCTAATTAAAAAGGACAGGCACTGGGGTAAATAATCATATCAGCATCTAAGCACCAAAAAGTGAAGAGCATGTTCAGATTAATAAGGCTTAGCTGTTAACACAACCTCCACAACATCTCACAAAGCAGATAACTACTGTTAATGGAATTGTTATTAGGCCTTTTAACAGTGGAGGAAATCAGCACACACACACAATGGTTGAGTGACTCAC
The DNA here is from genome assembly GCA_013396835.1 of Psilopogon haemacephalus. Classification (NCBI taxonomy): domain Eukaryota; kingdom Metazoa; phylum Chordata; class Aves; order Piciformes; family Megalaimidae; genus Psilopogon; species Psilopogon haemacephalus. The sequence continues at coordinate 272,991 of VWZI01006480.1, forward strand.
TGGAGTTCTCCTTGAAGAAAGCATGTGGAGAAAAAAGTCTTCCTATCAGCTTATGCTGTCAAATTCCTACAGTTCATTTTAGAAGTTTTAGATAGGAATTTGTCAATCTGGGTTCATCTTATCACGGAACTGCTGAATCCCAGCATGGTAGGGGTTGAAAAATACCTCTGGAGATCATCCAGTCCAACTCCTGCTAAAGGCAGAAATCTTGGAGATCTCCAGGAAAGAGGAGGAGATTCCACAACATCTCTAGACAGCCTGCTCTAGGGCTCCAGCACCCTCACAGAAAAGTTTTTCTTCGTGTTCAGAAGAAACCTTCTGGGTTCCTGATTGAGCCTGCTGCCCCTTGCCCTTTATTTGGGTACCACTGCAAAGAGTGTGGCCCCATCCTCCTAATCACCATACTTTAGATATTGATCAGCACTGAGAAGATCCCCTGTCAAGCTACTCTTCTTCAGGCTCAATGGCCCCAGGTCTCAGCTCTTCCTTCTCAAACAGATGCTTCAGTGCCCTCAGCATCTTTGAAACTTCCACTGGCCTCTCTCCAGTAGTTCCCTGTCTCTCTTGAACCAAAGAGGCCCAAATTTAACTCAGCACTGCACCTGTAGCCTCACAAGGGCAGAGAAGATGGAAAGGAGAACCTCCCTTCACATGCTGGTCACGCACATCTTCATACCATTGGCCTCCACTAAAACTGAGGCAAAATTCAGTTTTACTGTCATCAAAGGCATAACCAAAAGCTACTGACTGCATTATAGATCTGAAATGTACTAAACACACACCATTGAATGCTATTTAAATATATTATTCAAAGCATACCCTTGGCCACTTTTAAATGTGAATAGCTACCATGAATATTGGAGCAGTAATAAGCACAAGGGCCAATGAGTCAACACTTTAGGGTTTGGGGGTTTTTTTTGTATCAGTTACTACAGAACAGAAGAAAAAATCTTTAAAATTTCAAAAGGATTGGAAAAGAATATTTCTAATCCTGATAAGAGATTAATTTGCCTGACCTGAAGTATTTACGTAGGGTGCTTAAAACTGATGTAAGCATATTTCTAGGTCCAGGTTTTTGGTACTTATTTTTAAAATCCCATTGAAGAAATTAAATTATGATTACAAAGTAAAGCCTATTAAGGAGCAGCCTGCTGTATTTCAGAGCAACTGAATTGCATTAGCAGTAGGTTTTGCTTCTGTTGATGTGCAATCTCTCTACTGATGGCTGCTCCTCCTAAGTATGATTTAGAAGAAAGTGTTGGTATTATTAAGAACAAGCTACAGGAATGGAAGTGAGGACTACTGAGATAAATGCCTCTTCTAGGCACTGAAAGACTGAGGTCTATTTTTGACCTAGTTATCATTGGCTGTCTTCACAACCAACAAAGAGAAACAGGCACTTCCAAGGCCTGATGCATCTTGTGTTAAGGTAGATGTCAGCAGTTGGAGCATAACAACAAAGTATTTTATATGTCCATTTATCTCCACTGGCTTTTTGAGGCAGCAGTGAACAAGTAAGTGAGCAGAAGTTGTCTACACTGCAGAAAGGTGAAGTCTGGTGAGATAAATCCCACTAAAGCATCTGGGAATATAACACAGAAATGTATTTAGAGAAATAAAATAGGTGGATGGGTTGCTGCAACCACTTCCAGTTTCTCTCATGGAGTGGATATTAGGAAGAAATTTTTTACAGTGAGAGTGGAGAGACACTGGAACAGGTTGCCCAGGGGAGTTGTGGATTCTCCCTCCCAGGAGGCATTCAAGCCCAGGCTGGATGAGGCCTTCAGCAACCTGGTCTAGTGGAAGGTGTCTCTGCTCAATGCAGGGAGGTTGGGACTAGAGGACCTTTAATGTCTCTTCCAACCAAACCATTCTATGATTCATATGATTCAAATACAGCCTGGATATCCTGATGCACAGCTGGCAAGATAAAACTTTCAATCTCATTACAAGATCCTTTCAAAAATTAAAGATCCTTTAGAAATCTCAGTTCTCCCTCTCCTGACTCATCTCACGAACGCAACTTTACCAACAAATGATGGGGGTTGGAAGGGACATCTGGAGATCATCCAGTCCAACCTCCCAACAGAAGGTTGCCCAGGATCACAATGTCCAGGTGGGTTTGGAATCTCTTCAGGGAAGGAGACTCCACAGCCTCTCCAGGCAGCCAGTTCCAGAGCTCCAGTACCCTCAGAGGAAAGTTTTTGCACATGTTTAGGTGGAACATCCCGGCTTCTAGTTTGTGCCCATTACCTCTTCTCCTGTCACTGGGCACCACTGAAAAGAGTCTGGCCTCAGCCTTTTGACCCCCATGCTTTAGATAATGATCAGCATTGAGCAGATCCCCTCTCAGTCTGCTCTTCTCCAGGCTCAACAGCCTCAGGGCTCTCAGCCTTTCCTCTTCACAGAGTTTATTCAGGCCCCTCGATATCTTTGGAGCCTCCACTGGACTGCTTCCAGTAGTCCCCTGTCTCTCTTGAAATGGCAAGCCCAGAACTGGACCCAGCCGTCTACAAATGTCTTCTCTAGGGCAGAATGTAAGAAATATACTTTAAAATAGAAAAAAAAAAATCATTGTTTGCTTTGTGGGACTTGCAGTGTAAGTAGCTGCTTACACATAAGCCTCAACAACAAAATCTACTTGGAGTGAATGCAAAATATCTTTGGAGAAATTCAAAACCCAGCTGGACAAAGTGCTAAGCAGCCTCCACTGAAGGTGGCTCTGCTTTGAGCAGGAAGCTGCCTCAGATACCTTCAGAGCTCCCTTCTGAACTATATCATTCTATGATCCTAGATGAATAAAACATGTCCAATATTACAAATATCTCTGAAGATTTGTTATGTAATTACCTTTGCATTTATAATGACATTGACATATTGACAAAAGTCAGAAGAACAACTCAAACCACATCTTTCTTACCAGATTGAGTACTCTGATCGGCAAGTTCTCAAGTCCACTGATTGCAACCAGTCTGTTGTGTGACAAACTGAGATGAGTCAGACTGTGACACTTTTCCAGTCCTCTTATCTCCTCTATGTTATTAACTATATGGAGGTTTTTGCATGTTAGGGAAACCACAACACAAAACCTTAGCAATAATTAGTAGCTACATTAGCCGCTAGAGATCAATGTTTTGGTATTGAGAAGTTAGGATCAAAAGCTTTATGCTAAGGAGGTTTAAAATCTAATTGCCCGCACTCATGTCTCTTTCTGGAGCTTTCTGTCTACTTCTTTGCCCTACACAAGCTTTTGTGAGGAAGAAGAGGAAGAGAAATGAACTAGCAAGCACAGATTTATCTTTTTGTAGGACCTTGCACTAGACTGCCTCTGTCATTTTAGAAGAGAAACCAAACCGACCCACAGGCACTGACATTTGACAGATATTGATTGCATACAATATGGGGCTGCTTCTCCTTCAACTGAGGAGAAGAGCTTTTGGCAAGGAAAACAATATTGTTTAAGCCATAAGTATTAATACCATGCAGTTAACTTCTCGGCACTAAAAACACAATGAGGTTCAGTCTATTAATGTCTCACTATCATGATTTGTGAGGTATTATTGCCTCCTTTTCTGGTCTGGGCAGTTTCCTCCTTGAAAACTCATTTATGAACAGAGGCTACAAAGATGCTGAGGGGCCTGGAGCATCTCTGTGAGGAGGACAGGCTGAGAAACCTAGGGCTGTGTAGCCTGTAAAGGAGCAGACCAAGAGGGGATCTTCTAAGTGCCCATCGATCAATATCTAAAGGGCAGTTATCAAGAGGATGGGGCCAGATACTTTTCAGTGGTGCTCAGTGACAATACAAGGGGCAATAGATGGAAACTGGAACCCAGCAGATTCCACCTAAACATAAGAAAAACCTTGTTTCTTGTGAGGCTGCAAGAACCCTGGAGCAGGCAGGCTGCCCAGAGAGGTTGTGGAGTTTCCTCTGAATAAATTCCAAACTACCTGTACACAGTCCTGGGCAACCTGCTCTGGGTGACCCTGTTTTAACAAGGGAGTTGGACTAGATGATCTCCAGAGGTCTCTTCTAACCCTTACCACCATTTTGTGACTCTCTGCTGTGCTTGTTTGCACATGTTGGAAAAGTTACAAGGATGGCAACACCTGCATCATCATTCACTTATATACGGTAAGAAATACATTGTGCTGGTTTGAACTAATTGGAGGATTTGAATGAGAAATCAGACTATAGGCTGTGAAAGGAAAATACTGATGATGCTATTTCACTCGTAGCTTTACTGAGAAAGAAAATAAAATTATTTTAAAGAATTGTAACCCAAATATAGATAAGTCAGATGGTCAGACAGGTTCTGACCACTCTGGGCTGTGGTTGCTCCTTTCGTAGCTGAATCTGAATAATTCCACTAACTTCTTTTCCTGCTGCTAACCCCCCTGGGCAATCTACCTTTGCCTATGTGCTGCATAAACAGATGGTGAGATAAGATTGGGGAAGGGGAGGAAGGTGGTAGGGGTGGTTAGAGACCCCTCTTAGGGATTTTGATCTCTGGCAGGGGTGTGGTGTTTCTGTATTACCTTTTTACTGTATATACCTGTAATTATCTTTTATACATTGTAAATATCTGCTTGTATATTGTGCAAAGCTGTAAATATAAAGCTTCATTTATTAACTTCCAGCTGACTGAGTCCTAGCCTGGGTTATTTCAAAGTGTGTGGGGGCAGATAACTGCTAAACCACCACATACATGCTGAACATTTCTGGTGCAGCATGTTACTTAATATCATATTGTAATTTATGATTACAACAAACAGCTTCTTTTGTCTGTCATGTCTTCAGCAAGGAGTGCTTGACATGGAACAGTGGCACTTTGCTATTCTAAATTCTGCACTCATTTTCCTCTCTTTCAGAGGCTCCTGTTGCAGCTGTATGCGTGAAACAGTTTTTTCTCCCTATTTCAGTGGCATCTTCATGGACAAATGAAGAAATTGAAGACAGCACCCTGCTGCACTGAAACCAAATGAAAAAAAAACTGATTCAGACTCACAATATAAATCTCAATTTTATTTTTCCCCTCCTCTTGCCTTTCCATTTTGCTGCATGATTTTTGCTCTGCAATGGAAAATTAGAATTGCAAAGGAAGAGTGTCCCTGTGCCATTTTCTGACAAGAATCAAGTCACCTGCACAGCGTGTAAAAGGTGTGACTAATGTAACCTGGGTGCCCTGGAAATGCTTTCTCTGCTCCTACATGACAAAGCCATTGTATTAGTATCATTTTCTAATGGGCTACTCTGAGGGCAAGAGACAGAGAAAGAACTGCAACAGCCTGCTGTCTTCTCCTTTTCAGAGAGCAGAAAAATCAAGATGCAGTTTATGAAGCACAGAGGACAGGTTCACAAACCCTTGGGAAGCAATTCTAAGTAAGGCAGAATGGCAGCATGAAATTCCAGAAGACCTTTCAGAAAAGCAAAGGAGAATCCTTGGGGAGACTAAGAGTACTATCACAGAATGGTAGAGGCTGGAAAGGACCTCTAGAGACAATCTAGTCCTGGCCCCTTGTTAAAGAAGGGGCACCCATAGCAGGTTGCCCAGGATTGCAATGGGCAGGTGGGTTTGAAATCTCTCCAGAAAAGACTCCACAACCTCTCTGGGCAGTCTGCTCCAGGGTTCCAGCACCATCACAGCAAAGTTCTTCCTCATGCATAGGTGGAACCTCCTGGGTTCGAGTTTGTGCCTATTGCCCCTTGTCCTGTCACTGGGCACCAGTGACAACAGTTCATCTCAATGCTCTTGACACCTGCCCTTTAGATATTGATAAGCATTTAGGAGATCCCCTCTTACAGAATCACAGAATTGTCAGAGCTGGAAAAGACCACGAAGATCATCTAGTTCCAATCGCCCTGCCATGGGTAGGGACACCTCACACTAGATCAGGCTGTCTAGAGCCTCATCCAGCCTGGCCTTAAATACTGCCAGGGATGGGGTTTCTACCACCTCCCTGGGCAACTTGTTCCAGTGTCTCACCACCCTCATGGTGAAGGACTTCTTCCTAACATCCAACCTGGATCTACCCACTTCTAGTTTTGCTCCATTTCCCCTAGTCTTATCACGACCCAATGTCCTAAGAAGGCCCTCACCAGCTTTCTTGTGGCCCCATTCAGATATTGGAAGACTGCAATAAGGTCTCAGGATGCTCTGCTCCAGGCTCAACAGCCCCAGGTCGCTCAGCCTTTCCTCCTCACAGAGATGCTCCAGGCCCCTCAGCATCTTCATAGTATTCACTGGACTGTAGTTCCCTGTCTCTCTTTTGAACTGGAGAGTACAGAAGTCAACCCAAGAGTCTAGACGTGCCCTCACCAGGGCAGAGTAGAGGTGTGAGGAGAACCTTCCCTGACCACTCTTAAAGCTCCCAGGGAGGCCACAGGGCTTCCAGGTGTGGCTTACAATGGCCAACCTTGGAGAAATAATTAAATGAAGCAACTTCATCTGTAGGCTCATGTTTACCTGAATTCTGCCAGAACAAATCCCACAGACTGGGTACCACAGTGACAGTGTGGAAGGTGGGCAGCAGAAGACTTTCCCTCAGCACATTCCAGAAATTTTTCCTGCAAATAATCTCTTTAAAGTCATTAAATGGCTTTGTCCTCCAGAGAGCCTCTGTAGTCCCTGTGTAATTAGCAATGTCTAAGACTAAACAGCATGGACCTTTTTCATTTAAGGAAGCTTAGTGTTCTAAGCTGGTTTCCTATTAACCTTTCTCATCTGAAAATACTGGGGTTATTTATTACCTCTGCCATGCACAGGCTGTGTGACACCTCACTTCTTCAGTTCTACATGATGCAAAGTGGAGGTTTCTTTAGTGTTCCTCTAGAGGTTAATACCTTACGTGTGTACACAAGCACCTTTAGCACTGGGCATGCTTAAAGTAAATTAAGATCAGGTTCACTAGTAGAATTAGAGTGTTTAATCTTGTCTCATAAGACAAAAGTGACATGAAGAAAAAGGACTAAAAGAGAAAGTATCTGTTTGAAGCAAACAGCTCTTCAGAAAGCAAACAAGGACCTCTTCTCCCACTCAAGTTTCCTCAAAGGATACAATCCAGCAAGAGTTTAGTAAGTGACTGGTATGCTGACAAATCCTGCATTTTAGGTATTTGATTGTAGGAGAAGTCCACTTCCTGCAGGGAAAAGAAGGCAGAAAGTTAGTTTTATTTCTTCAGCACTTATAGTTGTCTTGTGAAACTAAAAAGCTGCCACATTAAACTTGTGATAAAGAATGCAGAAGAAATAAGCTCATTAATATTGAGACATAAAGAGAAAGGCTCCCTTTTATGACTCACAGAATTCACATTTTGGGAACTCCCAAAATCATTCTTTCTTCTAATGACACTGTCATTAACAGTCTGTAAATTATGCAGACATATAAAAAAATAACAGAGAAAGCAGAGAAATTAGTCATAGAATCATAGAATAGTTTGGGTTGGAAGAGACCTTTAAAGGTTACCTAGTCCAATCCCTCCTGCAGCAAACAGGGACATCTTCAGCTAGAGCAGGTTGCTCACAGTTCCAAATAATCTGACCTGGAATAGTTTCATGGTTGAGGCATCTATCACCTCTCTGGGCAAGCTATGCCAGTGCTTTACCACCCTCAGCTCAAAATATCTCTTCCTTCTCTCCAGTCTAAATCTCTTTCTTTTAGTTTAAAAGCCATTATCCCTGTCCTGTCACGACAAGCCCTGCCAAAAACAGTCTGTCTCCGTGTTTCCTATTGGGCCTTTTAAGTACTGAAAGGGTGCAATAAGGGATCCCTGGAGCCTTCTCTTCTGCAGGCTGAATAACTTCAACTCTCAGCCTGTCCTCCTAGAAACACATAAAGGCTGTATTTCAAAACAACCTCCTGCTTCTTATAACCCAAAGTAGGCTGCAAAGAAAGGGAAGGCTAGCAGACAACTGCACTTTCAGCACGTGTTCTGCAATAACAACTGGCACTAGCCATTGTGAAAGGCAGGAACTGATCCCATTAAAGATCTCATGAAGTTCCTTACTACGAGGGTAGTGGAATGCTGGAACAGGTTGCCCAGGGAGGAGGTGGAGACTTCATCCTTAGATTCAAGCTCAGGCTTGATGGTGCTCTGAGCAAATTGATCTAGTTGGTTACAGCTCTTTAACAATTCTTTTTTCTCTTTCTCAGTAAAGCTATGAGTGCAGTAGCATCACCAGTGCTTTCCTCTCTCAGCCTATAGTCTAATTTCTAATTCAAATCCTACGATTAGTTCGAACCAGCACAGCTGTGAAAAGAAAATAATAGATATATCTATATCACTCATAGGTTCTGCTGAGAGATATAAAAACAAGAAACATAAAATCAGGCAGTGTGCCTCTGGCTGCTGCTTCTGCATTAACAATCTCTGCCTGAACCTGTGTAACCCAAACTACTCATTCTGCTTCTAACTCCTTATCTGGCAATCCCGCCCTGGCATGTAAGCCTTCTGATAAAAGGGAAGGGGTTGGAGAAAAGGAGTGGTGCTAGTTCATAGCCCTCCTGGGTGGCTCTACTGTATGGGAGGAGTTTTGAATGTCTGTATTACTTTCAAGTCGTATATAATTGTATATAGTTGTAAATATCTTTATATATTGTGGATATATGCTTGTAAACCTTGCCTTGCTGTGAATATAGCTTAATTCCTTAACTTCCAGCCAGATGAGTTAGTCTGGTTAATCTAGTGGGGAGGGAGAGGGAGAAATCTCCCAAACTACCACACACAAGAAGTAAGAAAGAGTAAGGAAGGTATAAAACCAACCAACAGAATAAAACACTTTTGCTCATCTAAATTAGACTTAGAAAGCAATTTTTAATTAAAACCTATAAAGCACATTTTGCTTTGCAGCTTACCTTGAGATTTTTAGGTGGCTTAAAACTGAAATATGTAGTCAGTTCATTGTTGGATGCATTAAGTTCCAGTAAGTAAGGCATGTGACTGATACATGAAAGATCTGGTAACAAAACAAGACAGCAGATTCTGTGTGAATGAACAGGTGACTGCAGAGAGCATCAAGGCAAAACGCAATCATTAAGCCCAAGAGCAATCAAAAAACACTTTGTAGCTACACATTCAGAAAGTGATGTTTGAAATGCAGGAATTGGGAGATATTAACAACCTTTTACTAGAAAACAAAACAAAACAAAAAAAAAGATGGTTCCTAAATTACAAAGAATAAATAAATTGGGCCCTAACTTATATTTCTGCTGTGTTGATTGCTTTGTCATCTAGAACAAGAGGGAGATTATCTGTCTTAAGTTACTAATAAAAGAAATGTATTTAGGCTACTACTTAGGACTAAGTGTCTAGTTGCTATGGAAAAGGCCCTGCTCTGTTCAGATCTACCCTTCACAGACAAACTGTTAGCAAAAATGAGCAGAGAAGTGATGTCTCACAAAAGTGCTTCTCTTATTGGAATGCAGCATCTCAAGTGAAAGGAACTTGAAAGAAATAATGTGACAGGTTGCCCACCACAGATTATTCCTTCTGATGTGAAATTAAATCACAAATTGAGGAGTATAATGGAGGGGGAAGGGATGGAAGATGAAATAATAGAATGGCTTGGGTTCGAAAGAGAAATGTCAAGGTCATCCAGTCCAAACACCCAGCAGGGACACCTGCAACTAGAGCAGGTTCCTCAGAATCCCAAACAACCTGAGCTGGAATGGTTCCAGGGATGGAGTATATACCACCTCTCTGGACAACCTGGGACAGTGTTTTACCACCTACACTGTAAAAAATTTCTTCCTTCTATCTAGCCTGAATCTCCTCTTATAGTTTAAAATCATAATCCCTTGTCCTGTCACATCAGGCCTTGATAAATGCTGTCCCTAGCTTTCTTCTTGGCCCCTTTAAATACTGGAAGGCCATGACAAGGTCACCCTGGAGCCTTCTTTTCTCCAGGCTGAACAGCCCCAACTCTCTCAGCCTGGCCTCATAGCATAGGGCTTCCAGGCCAATGATCTGTTATGTGGCCCCCTCTGGCCTTACTCCAACAGATCCATGTTTCTCCTGTGCTGAGGACTCCTGTGCTGTCCCGAGCTGGACATAGCAGGGCAGGTGGGGTCTCAACAGAGATGCGTAGAGAATGAGAATCACTGTCTTCAACCTGATGGCCATGAATTTAGCCCAGTCTCCACTTTTCTAAATCCAGGTCATAATTTGTTACATTCTGTCACCCATTGGAAACCCTGCCAAAGGAAGCCCAAGACTGGGAAATCTGTACCAGATATAACTTTAAATAGCCTAACATGTGCACATGTAAAAATCTCAACCTTAGTCTTGTACTGACATGCTTGCCTGCATTTTATCTTTGGATAATAAACTGGACAATAATCTCCACGTTCCCACTGATAAATACATGCTGCCTGAATGGTCCATACATCATTCTCCAGAAGACTGAGCCATCACCTCATTTTGTAGAGCTGGAGCAGTGACACCATTAAAACAGAGACCAGGCTTTGTGGTGCTAAAGCTCCACGGTATAGTGCATTTCTCATCTTAAATGATTTCACAACCCAAGAATTTACTTGTATATTTACTACATACCATTAATTTTATTATATGAAATTTCCAGCTTCTGTAGGTGGATGTATTTGGAGAGAATGCTAATGTCACTTAACTCACGACCCTGGAAAAACAAAGCAAAGAGACTTTAACAACCAGCTGCAGAACCTCACCCTCTCTTCCAAGGGATAAGCAGTAGCAGGAGACATTGAAGAGGTACCCCAAGGTCCTTCCAGCTGGATGTGTCAGGAGAGGATGACATATACTGAAACTTGTGTTAGACCTGCAGACCAGCCACGAATGGAGAAAATGGCAAAAGATGACTTAAAAAAACACAACCAGGAGAGGTAGATGCAGCTAGGAAAAATGCCAGAAAAACAAGGCTGCTCAGAAAAGGGAGCAGCAGCAAGTAACCTTTAAAAAGGACACAATCATTTTAACTTTCTGAAGGGACAAAGCAGCTTTTGAAGGTGTTTAGCATCTTGCTTTTTTTTTTTTTCCTTCAGCTGACTGAAGTAGAAAGAGACATTTTCACACTGAAAGAGTGGGAAAGGAAAATATCTTACTGCTATTGCTACTTAGGGAAAGAGACAACATGTATATAGCAGTTGTCAGCAGGAGCCATGCTGTGTCTAGTCAAGAGCCCCACATACATGAAGTGGCATTGACAGGTAGAGGCAAAGATCTGCATCTTGATTTTTTAAAAAATTTATTTTATTAGACCAACTATTTGCTGCTAAAAAGAGGAAACTTCTTGAGCGGAGAAACACTTTACAATGATGTTCTTTGCTTATACTTACTGAAAGTGACAGGTTAAGATAAACGTATTCAATACCAGGGGCTGAGCGCCCCAGCTTGTGGAGTCCCTCGGCCACAGTGTCTTCATCCAACACTCCATCAAACTGATCCTATAAAACAACAGAATGTGGGAGGGAACAGGGAGAGGAATGGATTAAGGGGAGATTTATGAAGCAAAATTTCACACTTGGTGGAATCTAGGTGATGCTTGGGATGCAATCAGAGTGTAATGAAAGTCCTCAATCAAATGTTGCTTTCAGTGCTCTATCACCCTACTAAGGCAACACACATTAGGAAAAATGATCAATGCTGCCCTCTAAACAGATAAAGAGAGATGTATTATGAAGTAGCTCTATATCTTTTAAAAGCTTCAACAGGCTTATTTTTGGTTGGGGTTCTTTGTTTACTTTCTGTTTTAAACAAGCAGCTCTAAACAGGACTTGTTTCCAGAGATGCTAGGCTGTGAAGCTCACATTGGCTATGGACATTAACATCTCAGCATACCAGCACTAACATAACCCCAGCGTTGCACCCTAATATGCACATTATTGGAGGCCCTTTAAATTTGTTCAGCATGAGCAGCTAGTGCTACTCTTCAGAGAACAGGCTTTGCCAAAGAGGGTACTTGACAGATGGCACTAATGAAGCACTGCATAGGTTTAATGAGAAAATAAGCCAATGGTTTGTGAAATTCCTCTAAGCCTGGAGAAGTCACACAACAATTGCTAATCTAGGGACCAAGATAAATAGTGTTTCAGATGGTAATCACCTAAATTATAGCACCTATATGTTATAGCAATGGGAACTACAGACACATTTCTTCTAGGTAGAAGTATGAGGCGATGATGCTGTGGCAGTGGACGCTTTAGAGCCCAAAAGAGTAGGAAGAGAAAAATGTGTCCAGGGGCTTCTTGAATCTCAAGACTGGGCATATCACCTGATAATGGAGTTAATTTGGTCATTCCCATGGCAGCTTATCCTCAGTCATAGAGTCATAGAATGTCAGGGGCTGGGATTGACCTCGAAAGATCATCTGGTCCAGCCCCCCTGCCAGAGTAGGATCAGCTAGAGTGGATCTCGCTGGAACGCATCCAGGCAGGTGTTCAATATCTCCAGAGAGGAAGACTCCACAACCTCCTGGGGCAGGGGGTTCCAGTGCTCTGTCACTCTCACAAGTTAAAAAAATCCTCCTCATGTTTACATAGAACTTCCTATGCCCAAATTTCCACCCACTGCCCCTTGTCCTCTCATTGGGCATCACCAAGCAGAACCTGGCTCCAGCCTCCTGGCACTCACTCCTTACATATTGATAATCATTAGTGAGGTCACCTCTCAGTTTCCCCCTCTCCAAGCTAAAAAGCCTCCCTCAGGTTCCCATCGTAAGGAAGATATTCAACTTCCTTTATGATTTTTGTGGCTCTGTGCTGGACTCTCTCAAGCAGCTCCCCGTCCTTGAACTGGGGGGCCCAGAACCGGACACGGTACTCCAGATGAGGCCTCCCCAGGGCAGTCTAGGGTAACCCAGAACTACCCCGGACACCACAGGGATAAAATAAAGACCCCAAAATAAGGCAGAAACAAGGGGCAAGGGGAAACTGACCAAAACAACCTTTCTATTTCTGTGCGCCCCTCGTCTGCCCCTTTTCCCCACAACCACGCTGAGCTATAAGGGAGGAAATGGCTCTTCCCTCACAAACACACCCTTCCCCAAACAGCTGGGGGTTACTGAGCTCAACCTCAATGCGGTCTGAGTCCTCTTCATCCTCATCCTCATCGTCCTCGTGGTAAGGCAGACTGAGCTGTGGTTGCTGCAGTCTGGGCTCATCCTGGGGCGGCTCCACGGGGACCCCCTCTGAGAGGTGCTGCGGAGGGTCTTGAGAAGGGAGCAGCAGCTCTCCCAGGCCGCCCCCTCTCTCTTTTTGATCAGCCCCGGCCATGAGCTGTAAGAGGAAGCGAAGAGGCGAAGGGAGCCGTAGGGTGTGCGCCTCGCCCCCCGTCACCGCGCCGGGCCAGCCGCCGCCATCCTGTTGGCGTTGGCGTTGCCGTGGAGACGAAGGACGCGCCGCGCCCTCTGCGGGGCGGGGATTCGCGCCAACCCCCAGCCAGCCAATAGAAGAGCGGCGGCTGCCGCGATGCAGGACGGGAGTTGTAGGGCTGCGTGTGGGGCTGGCAGGCGGCACCCACCGGGGCGCGGAGCACGCTGGGAGTTGTAGTCCGCCTGCCGGGGGGCTTGCGCTGGGCGTGTCCCCTCCCTCCCAGGCCATCTCCGGACATTGCAGAACAGGGTCACAACGAGACAGTAAAGCCGGGAGATAAAGGAGGGAAGGCGGAGGTGGTCCAGGATGTCTTCTAGTACAGATCCCTGTCAGATAAACGTGAGTTTCACACAGTAATATCTCCCTTTCTGGACATACTCAAACCCTGCCTGGAGGCGTTCCTGTGTGATTTGGTATAGGTGACCCTGCTCTGGCAAGGTGGTTGGTCTGGATGAGCTTTCAAGATGCCTTCCATCCTCTGACATTCTGTGAGTCTGTGTGGAGAGGAACTTGGGGGTGCTGGTGGATGAGAAGCTGGACATGAGCAGGCAGTGCGCTCTTGCAGCCCAGAAGGAAAAAAAGTGTGGCCAGCAGATCCAGAGAGGTGACTCTGCCAATTTGCTCTGGTGAGACCTCACCTGCAGTACTGCCTCCAGGTCTGGAGCCCTCATTATAGGAAGGATGTGGACCTGATGGAGCGGGTCCAGAGGAGGGCCATGAAAATGACCAGGGGTTTGGAGCACCTCTGCTGTAAGGACAGGCTGAGGGAGCTGGGGGTGTTCAGCCTGGAGAGGAGGAGGCTCCGGGGAAACCTAATAGCAGCCTCCCAGTACCTGAATGGGACCTACAGGAAAAGATGGAGAGAAGCTGTTTACAAAAGCCTGCAGTGACAGGATGAGGAGCAATGGGTTCAAGCTTGAGAAGAGCAGATTTGGATCAGCTGTTAGGAACAAGTTCTTTACTATGAGGGTGGTGAAGCACTGGAACAGGTGGCCCAGGGAGGTGGTTGAGGCTCCTTCTCTGGAGACATACAAGGTGAGGCTTGACAGGGCCCTGGATGACCAGATCTAGTGGGGATGTCCCTGCTGAGTGCAGGGTGGGGCTGGACTAGATGACCTCTAGAGATCCCATCCAGCCCAGGCCATTCTATGTTTCTGTGATTTGTTTGGGATACTGATACAACAATAACGTTGGTTATTGTCTCCAGCATGGGCCATGGCAGCCAAGTGAGCCTTGAGAGCCTGGCAGTTTTGGGTTTCAGCGTCACATAATTGCCTTCTTATGGACATTACCCACTGACTTTTATCTTTGTGCTTCAGGGAAACATTATGATAACTGCAATGAAGCTCCCCCAAATTACCTTCCTTCATTATCTCGCTGCCCATAAATGTTAAAACCTTTTCCACTAAGCACCCCCTGCCTCCTCCCACAGCCCTCTGGGCACAGAGCCTGCTCTGTGAAGGCTCTTCTCCAGATGGTGCACATGTAGAACTGTGTCCAGGGGTGGGCAGCAAAGGCAAGGGCTGGCAAGCTGAGGAAATGATGGGAAATCATAGAATGGTTTAGTTTGGAAGAGACCTCAAAGATCGTCCAGTTCCAACCCCCTGCCATAGGCAGGGACACCTCCCGCTACATTAGGTCGCTCACTAGAGCTGGATCCCACTAGATCCAGCCTGCCTTGAACACCTCCTCCTGCCTTGAACACAGGGAGGGAGCAGCCACAACCTCCCTGGGCAACCTGTTTCAGTGTCTCACCACCCTCACTGTGAAGAACTTCCTCCTAACATCCCCTTTCAATCTCCCCTCTGCCAGTTTAAACCCATTACCCCTCATCCTTGTCCATAGTCCCTCCCCAGCCCTCTTGTAGGCCCCCTTCAGATACTGGAAGGCTACTATAAGGTCTCCTGGAAGCCTTCTCTTTTCCAGGCTGAAAAGCCCCAACTCTCTCAGCCTGTCTTCATAGCAGAGCTGCTCCAGCCCTCAGATCATCTTCGTGGCCCTCCTCTGGACTCTTTCCAACAGTCCAAGTCCTTCTTGTGCTGGGGGCTCCAGAACTGCACGCAGTACTGCAGGTGGGGTCTGAGGAGAGCAGAGTAAGGGGCAGAATCCCCTCCATTGCCCTGCTGGCAATGCTGCTCTTGCTGCAGCCCAGCACACAGTTGCTGTCTGGGCCACATGTGCAGACTGGTGGCTCATGTTGAGCTTTTCATCAACCCAGACCCCCAAGGTGTCCTGAATCCTGAAAGGGTATAAGGGATCCTAGCTGTGAGTATGTTTTGGGAGGCTTTGGGATTGTTTGTGACCTAGGAGAATGATTTCTGAACCACTGAAGCTACCTGCTCACTTTTGGGCTGCTGTGGCTGTTTCAAGCTTTCATGGTACCTAGGATGCTCTCCCTCATACAGACAGGCTGTTTTATAGCTTGCATCTGGAGATTCTGCTTTCTGCAAAGAGGGGAAGGCACTGTTTGATGTGAACCCTGTGCTCCCCAGCTGCAGGATTATTAGCACCTGCTTCCTTCCAGCACTTGGACTCCCTGTGACTACAGGACCTGGCTGTCAGCCACCACATGTCCTCCCAGCAGCCTAGTGCCATAATGTAGGGCTAAGCCAGCTGCTGTCTGTCCCCACCACACGTCTGCATTGTCACACACTGAGCTGCAAATGGCCCAGGAGGACTGGACCTCACCTGACCAGTCAGTCTGCTCTGCTGCACTGGATGCTTTGTGGAGCCTTACACCACATGGACCTCTCTGAAAGAGCTTCTGCTGTGTGAAACACTGCTGCAATTAAACAGGACAGTCCTGCTGTGCCCTTCAGCCAATGTGGGGCTGTGCCTCCTGTGTTTTAAAACATAGGGCACTTGGGTCACACACAAACGAATTGGAATACTTTGGGGGAAAACTTCTATATTTAGATTGGACATTAGAACAAACTTTTTCTCTGAAAGGGTTCTCAAGTGCTGGCACAGGCTCTTCAAGGAGAAAGTTGAATCCCCATTGCTGGAGAGACTCAAAAGCCGTGTAGGCGTGGCACTAAGGGACATGGTTTAGTACCAGACTTTGTAGAGTTAGATAATGGTTGGACTTGATGATCTTAAAGGTATTTTCCAACCCAAAAAACATCCTACGATTTACCTGGGGCTTGGTCAAAGGACTCTTAGAGGGCTTCAAGCAGTCTGCAGCCTGGGCATGATCTGTGCTCCTCAAAACCAATGAAGTTTTAAGAGAGAAAAAAAGAAATGCAAAGGACCTTTTATTCTAGCTCACAACTCCTGCTGAGTCTGACATCTTGTAACCACACCAGGAGAAGCACTCTGCCACCCTGAGCTGGGTTGCTGAATTGATTGTGGGTAATTAATGAGGCAGGAATTATAAAATATGTAGTTATCTTATTTCCACAAAGCCTCAACCACAAATTATGTACAAACTGGTTAAATCTAATTTGGTCTGGAAAGTCTTTGCAAGGATGCTTATAACAATTTAGTAATTCAGGAAAAAAAGGATATTGGAAAAGTTTAACCACAAAGTGGCTTTGCTCTACTTATAAATAGGCAGCCTGGAGCCCTAGGAAAAGTCTCTTTTGCTCACAGCACTGGAGTAGAATTCAGAGATAGCCTCTGGCTCCTTTGTGGCAGTGTTGGAGCTGCTCAGCATCTTGATAGCCGTTGAGAGGCTTCCAGATCTTCCCTGACTCTAGCAGGGTGCTGGGAAAGAGGCAGATGAGCTCTGACCTGATCCTGTTTCCCCTTGGCACAGAGGTTTGCAGAGGTGCAGGCAGGAGCTCTTGCAGATGTGCAGAGAGCACAATGTGAGTGGCAATTCTCACCACGGCATGAGGCACTCAGTACATTCTCCTGGACAACTTGAGGCACTTAATCTTCCAGGACATTCAAGCTCAAACGTCAGGGCTAAGCTGGTCTGAAGCACGAGGCAGAGTAGAACAGACCACATTGTCCAAGCAGAGCAGTTCATAGACCAGAGCAGCACTCACTGAGACAGAGCAGTGAAGCAGGAGCAGCACAGAGCAGCTCTGCTGCTTGCAACTTGGCTCAATTGATACTGTTTTGCCCAGTGTGCTGGCTCCTTTGGCCACAGAGATTCACCAATCAGAATGGCATTTGCAAAGCTGAACATATTAGGTGAACGCAGGACTTTCTTGCCCTTATTTGGGCAAGACACTAACAAGTTCCTGAACACCTGTGGGTACCTGTTTATCACTTTGGGAGGAGACATAATGGCCCAAGCCCTGGTGATCCCTCAGCTTTATCCTGAAGATAACATCCATGAGATAGAATCTCTTGTTGGTCAGTTTAGGGTCACCTGCCCTGTTTGCTCCTCCTTACAGGTACCATCTCTTACTTACTGCGCCCCAGCATGGGACACAAGGTGTAGCAGTGCCCTTGATCTGCACAGGTGCAAGTCCAAGCAAGAGCCTTTCTGTAGCCCAGCCCTTGGCAGCTGTCACTGCTAGAAGCAGCAACTCTGTGTGCAGACCTGCCCTGAGCTTCAGCAAGTGCAGTTCCTGAGAAGAGCCTGAGCTAAGAAGTCAAATCACTGACTTCTCAGCTCAGCCAAGTTCTGCTCTAGCTCCAGCCAAGACACTGGGCTTAATCCTTTGCCATGCATGTACATACAGACCTTTTTTTTTTTTTTTTAATGTGTCCACTGCTCTGCCTTTGCAACCTGGAAGTCAGCCACGTACCTTAGTCTTCCCCATACTCCACACAGGCAGGTTAGCATCAAATGAGTGGTGAGCAGATGGGTGATGTGAAAGCAGCTGAGATGCTCAGCTTAGCATGCAGTGGGTTTATAGGAAGATACTTGCCTGAGCTTCAAGCTGTCCAAAGGCAAAGGCCACACATAATCAAATTAATAGAGAGCCAGGCAGCTTGCTCATGTAAGATGGAGCTGGAAATTTCAAGGGAGCAGACGATGGGAAAAGGGCAGGTCCAAAGACAGTTTACATGGACTGCCATCGAGCTTGGAGCAGAGCCAGAAGGGCTAATGAGTTCTTAGCGTGGAAGTATCCCTGAGTTTATTTCCTACCATCTGGAAAATGCCTGCCCTTCCACTGGGATTTGTAATGGTTCAGGGAGGAGAAAGGATTATTAAAAACCTCAGGAACACACTTGCCCTCCCTCCCTGTCTCCCCTCCCTCCCCATCTGTTTGGCTTGACAGTACAAGGCCTGGCTGCCTGCTCATGTACTCTGAGATGAAATGGCTCCTTTAAGACCCCTCTCCACGGGGGGATGGAAGCTGGAGTGAAATTGGCTTTATGCANTGGTGGACACAGAAAATACTTGGGTTGGTGGGAAATGTCACACCCAGACCCTCTCCACTTCTACTGCCACATCACAGGATCAGCGCAGCACTCCCAGACATGGGATTACTCAGGACATGCTCTTCCTTTCCTAGCAGGATGGATTAAAACAGAGTTTCCCCCTGCAGATATCACAAAGTACAAATTAGACTCTGAAATTTAAGCACAGTTATAGAATCAGAATAATTTTTCTCTGAGAAGACCTTTAAGATCATCAATTCCAACCACTACCCAAGTCTGGTGCTAAACTATGTCCTTCAGCACCACATCTCTGCATCTTTTAAATACCTCTGTAGATGGGGTATCAACCACCTTCCTTGGGAACTTGTTCCAGTCTTTGAAAACCCTTTTAGGGAAGAAGTTTCTTCTGATGTCCAACCTAAACCTCCCCTGGTACAACTTGAAGCCATTCCTTCTCATCATGTCACATGTTACTTAGGCAGAAGAGACAGAGCCCTTGGCTCTCAGACTGACCTGGCTCCAACCTCCTTTCAAGTAGTTGTAAAGAGTGAGAAAGTCTCCCCTCAGCCTCCTTTTCTCCAGGCTAAACAGCGACAGCCTCTTCAGCTGCTCCTCAGCATACCTATTCTCCAGACCCTTCACCAGCTTCATTGCTCTCCTCTGGACCCAATCCAGCACCTGCCAGCTCTTTAGGTCATCCCAAACAGCCAACAGCTGTTTGTCTTCCTCCAGGAGAAGTTTTTATGCCTTGTCAACTTATTTGTGCACTTCCCTCTGCATTGTCATCATCCCTCTGTGTCCCCAGAAGCTGCCATCCCCCCTTTACTCTGCTCTTCAGACCTCACCTGGAGTACTGTGCAGTGCTGGAGCCCCCAACACAAGAAGGACATGGAACTATTGGAGAGAGTCCAGAGGAGGGCCACAAAGATGATCAGAGGGCTGGAGCACCTCTGCTATGAGGACAAGCTGAGAGAGATGGGGCTCTTCAGCCTGGAGAAGAGAAGGCTTCCAGGAGACCTTATAGTAACCTTCCAGTATCTGAAGGGGGCCTACAGAAGGGCTGGGGAGGGACTATTCACAAGGTTTTGTTATGACAGGATGAGGGCAAATGGTTTTAAATTGGCAGAGATGAGATTTAAACGGGATGTCAGAAGGAAGTTCTTTCCAGTGAGGGTAGTGAGACACTGGAACAGGTTGCCCAGGGAGGTTGTGGCTGTTCCCTCCCTGGAGGTGTTCAAGACTAGGTTGGATGAGGCCTTGAGCAACCTGTTCTAGTGGGAGGTGTCCCTGCTTGTGGCACAGCGGGGTTGGAACTGGCTGATCTTTGAGGTCTCTTCCAACCTAAACCATTCTATGATTCTATGATGATTCTTCATGGTGCTCAGTGGGTACTATTTCCTGGCAGTTTGGTGTTCCCTCTCCCAAAATACTATCCTGCCTCTCTGGATTGCTTTGGTATTGTGCTCCTCTGGCATTCCTGGAATAACACATTGGAGAATGCTGGAGAAGCCATTCAGTGACCCTATGGATGCATGGAGAAGGCTCAGCTCCAAGGCTCACTGAACAAAGCTGTGGGGTTCAGCTTTGTACCTGTGCCTTTGAAGCTGTCGAGTGCATGGAGTTGGGGGGTTGGCAGTAATTATCTGCATGGAAATAATCTTCAACCACCACCCCCGAGCTGCTCTACAGTAACACTTCAGCAGGTGTTAGGTCCAACTGTGCTGTGCTAACAGGCTTCACCACCACATGCCAGACCACGCTCTGCATCTAGCCTTGAGTCTGGCATGATGGTGGTGGGTGGTGGTGGGTGCTGAAGCATCCGGTGAGCCTGAGGAAAGGGTTCTGCTTGCATCTTCAAGTAGCTTGTCTGATTCCTTTGGAGCCTGTCCTGTGCAGAGATCTTTGTGCCAGCCAGCCTGTCTCCTCTGTGCCTGCAGGGACCCAGCAGTGCTGGGTTAACACTTGAGCTCGATGACCTTAAAGGTCTCTCCCAACCAAAGGGATTTTGTGATTGTATGTTTGCAACCAGCTCTCCTAGTTCACTGCCTCACTTGGTCAAAATTTGGGGGAGGCAAATTTGCAGCACAGCTGCACGAGGAACCCACATCACTGCAGAAGAACTGTAAGGTCCCATGTCACCATCTGTCTTCATATTTGTCTCCAAGAACTCAACAATGACAAGTGTAAGGTTGGGAAAACAAAGTCCAGGAGTGCAGCACAGGCTGAGATCTACCTGGCTGACGATCATAGAATCATAGAATGGTTTAGGTTGGAAGAGACCTCAAAGATCATCCAGTTCCAACCCCGCTATGCCATAGGCAGGGACACCTCCCACTAGATCAGGAAGCTCAAGACCTCATCCAGCCTGGCCTTGAACACCTTCAGGGAGGGAGCAGCCACAACCTTCCCGGGCAACCTGTTCCAGTGTCTCACCACCCTCACTCTGAAGAACTTCCTCCTAACATCCCGTTTAAATCTCCCCTCTTCCGGTTTGAACCCATTCCCTCTCGTCCTGTCATTACAAGGCTTTGTGAATAATCCCTCCCCAGCCTTCCTGTAGGCCCCCTTCAGATACTGGAAGATCAACTCTGTGAAAGTGGACCTTGGGGTCCTGATGGACGACAAACTCAATGAATGAACAATGTGCTGCTGCTACTGCTGTAATAAAACTTCAAACAAACAATAGAATGCTGGGTACAGCAACAAGAGCTTCACAGGCAGAGATAAAGAGGTCATTATCCTGCTCCACTCAGTGCTAGCCAGGCCACACCTGGAATACTGGGTTCAGTTTTGGTCCTTGATATTGAAAAAGAGATGTGGACAGACTGGAGAGGGTCCAGAGAAGGGCCACTAAGATGGTTCAAGGACTGGGAAGCTGTCATGTGAGGACAGGCTGAGAGGAATGGGTTTGTTCAGCCTGGGGAAAAGAAGGCTCAGGGGAAGCCTTCTCACCACGTTCCAGTAATTGAAGGGTGGCTACAAAGAAGATGGACGCTCCTTTTTCACAGGGACTCACATGGAAAAGATGAGGGCTGACGGGTACAAGTTATTCCTAGGGAGATTCCAACAGGACACAAGAGGAACAGTTTTCACTATAAGAACAATCAGCCATTGGAATAATCTCCCCAGGAAGGTAACAAAGTTCCAAACATGGAGCACTTCAAAGATTCAGCTGGACAGGTGCTGGGCCACCTTGTCTAGACTGTGCTCTTGCCAAGAAAGGTTGGAGAGATGATTCTTGAGATGCCTTCCAACCTGGAATTCTATAGTTCTATATTTGACCAGCCACCTGTAGGCTGTCCCCTCCAGCCCAATGTAATCTCTGTACCTAGACCACTGTTACTCAACCTTCCCCTCCTCCCTGTCCTCCACGAGGCCAGGATAACCCATGGATAGAGTGGCTATGTGCCCATGAGTATCTTGGTGTTCTTCCATCCATCCTCTCTGCATTTGGTAATGCAGCCTCTCTTGATCCACTGAAGGGAGCAGGGAGGATGGCATTGTCTGCTCATTGCCCAGAGCTTTTGGGGTAATATACTCACATCGAAAGCATCCTTAAATATGCAGGAGCTGCTCAAAGAATGTCCTCCTCCTGTGAACAGCTGGGAAAGAGCTCATCATGCAGATGAGGGACTTTCAGAATTCCCCTAAATAACCTGAGCTTCTCTTCTCACTTATTAATGAGCAGCAGCTGGGGCTATGGGCTCAGTTATTTCCAGCCTCAGGTAATAGGTTCCTGCTTTTCATGCAAAAAGGGGGATTTCTGGTTGCACCAAAGAGAGAGATTATCTTCTAGGCTGATGTTCCATCAGGGGAAGGAGAATGGCTGTCTGGTACCCAGGAAGGTAAGAGAAAGGGCAACCCACGTCACAACCAGTGGAGATCAGAGATGTCTAGAAGAGCCCTTGCTGCATTCAGCTTCTCAAGCTGAAAGCTTTAAAGAAAGAGATGGAGTAGGTCAGGCATAGTGAGAAGTGACTCCAACTGTGCTAATGAAGGAATACTCTTTAATCTGCTGTCCCCTCACTGCAGATGGGGCTGATGTGACAGAGAGGGTGAGAGATGTTTCCCCAGACATTCAGACTCTTCTCATGCTTTGAACAGTGCTTGTCTGTGGTGTGAAATACTCCACAAATTCTCCTGGTTCTGGAAGAGCAAATACTGAGCTGAACATAAAAAAAAAAGAAAGCCAAACTATACCTGAAGGTCTAAACCAGCAGTTACTGTCTTAATCATAGAATCATTGAGTGGTTTGGGTTGGAAGGGACCTTAAAGATCATCCAATTCCAACTCCTCTGACATGGGCAGGGACACCTTCCACTTGACCAGGTTGCTCAAGGGCTCATCCAACCTGGGCTTGAACACATCCGGGGAGTGAGCATCCACAACCTCCCTGGGCAACATGTTCCACTGTGTCACCACTCTCACCATAAAGAATTTCTTCCTAATCTCCAGTCTAAATCTACCCTCCTCATGCTTCAATCCATTCCCTCTCATCCGATCACTACAAGCCCTTGTAAAAAGTCGCGGCCCAACTTTCTTGTAGTTCCCCTTCACGTACTGGAAGATCACCAGAAGTTGTCCCTGGAGCCCTTTCTTCTCCAGGCTGAACAATCCCAACTCCCTCAGCCTGTCCCCACAGAGGAGGTGCTCCAACCCTCTGATATCTTCGTGGCCTCCTCTGGACCAACTCCAACAGTTCAATGTCCTCCTTATTCTGCGGGCACTGGAGCTGGACACATTAGTCCAAGTAGATGGGGAGAACACTTCTCCCATCCTGCCAGTCACACTTCTTTTGATGCAGCCCAGGATATGGTAATAAAACCTTCCCACTTGATAAAACCTTCCCACTACTGTCAGAGGGAGCATTTCATACTCAGAAGTGATAACAGCAAACGCTGCCCTTAAATACACTGATTTACTGTTCCATTATAAAAACAATCAGCTCCCCGCCACATGCAAAGCAGATTTATGGGCAGGCCCAGCACTCTGAGAGTTCTTTACACTTGCAGAAGCCCCACACAAGTGCTCTTGATGATTTACCAAGAAAGCAGTAAAGGGACCTAGCTGGACGTAGGGAGGAAGGGGGAAAATGGAATGCTGCCTTGGTGCTCTTAAATAGGAGGAAAAGCAAAGTGTAAAACAGGTTGCTTGGTGCTGCTCAAACCATGCTTAACCAAATGCAAATCACCTGCCATAGGTGAGCCTCTTTTGGTTAGGAAGGGCTAAACTTGATCTCCAGAGGTCCCTTCCAATCCCTATCACTCTGTGACTTTATGATTGTAGGATTAATCTACCTTTGCCTGTCCTGGTTTTCATGGTGATTGGGCAAGAATATGAGTCCACTTTACATCTTCTCTTCACCTTACTCCTGTGGCTGTGTTAATGATATTGAGTCTGCTGGGAGACCAGCCAAGCTGCTGAGACTAATTCCCTCCAAACCCTTTGTTTGGGTTTAGTAATTTCCCCATCATGGTGTCGCAGAATGGTGGAGTTTGGAAGAGACTTGAGGGGATCATGTAGTCAAACACCTCTGCTAAAGCAGTGCTTACCTAGAGTAGGTTACCCGGGACAAATGTCAAGAAGATGGGGCTAGACTCATTCCAGAGTTGCCCAGGGATAGACAAGGGGCAACATGCACAGATGGGATCATAGGAAATTCCACCCAAACATGCAGGAAAAAAAATATTTCTTGTGAGGATGCCTAGAGCCCTGGAGCAGGCTGCCCAGAGAGGTTGAGTAGTCTCCTTCTCTGAAGAGATTACAAACCTAAATATACAGAAAAACTTCTTTCCCTTGAGCGTGCCAGAGTTCTGGATTAGGCTGTCTAGTGAAACTGTGGAGTCTTTTCCAGCAACTTTCAAACCCTACCTGGACATGATCCTGGGCAACCTTTTCTGGGTGACGCTCACTTCAGTGGCGTTGTTGGACTGATGACACCAAACTGGGTGGAGTGGCTGCCACACCAGAAGGCTGTGCTGCCATTCAGTGAGATTTGGACAGGCTGGAGGGCTGGGCAGGGAGAAATCAAATGAAATTCAAAAAGGGCAACTGCAGAGTCTTGCACCTGGGAAAGAACAGCCCCAGGTATCAGTATAGGTTGGGGATTGACATGTTGGAAGGCAGTGAAGGGGAAAAGGATGTGGAGGTCCTAGTTGATGGGAGGTTGACCATGAGCCAGCAGTGTGCTCTTGTGGCCAGGAGGGCCAAAGCCATTCTGGGGTGTATTAGAAGGGCTGTGGCTAGTAGGTCGAGAGAGGTTCTCCTGCCCCTCTACTCTGCCCTGCTGAGGCCACATCTGGAGTGCTGCATCCAGTTCT
This sequence comes from Psilopogon haemacephalus, assembly GCA_013396835.1. NCBI lineage: Eukaryota > Metazoa > Chordata > Aves > Piciformes > Megalaimidae > Psilopogon > Psilopogon haemacephalus. The sequence continues at coordinate 297,934 of VWZI01006480.1, forward strand.
GAGGGCTTCAGTTCAAGAGGGACATAGAACTTCTTGAGAGAGTCCAGTGCAGAGCCACAAAGATGATGAAGGGAATGCAACATCTCTTTTATGAGGAGAGCCTGAGGGAGCTGGGGCTCTGCTGCTTGGAGGAGAGGAAACTGAGAGGTGACCTCACTAATGTTTATAAATATGTGCAGGGTGAGTGCCAGGAGGCTGGAGCCAGGCTATTCTTGGTGATGCTCAATGACAGCACAAGGGGCAATGAGTGGAAGTTGAAGCATAGGAAGTTCCATGTAAACATGAGGAGGAAATTTTTCCCTATGAGGGTGACAGAGCACTGGAACCCCCCACCCAGGGAGGTTGTGGAGTCTCCCTCCCTGGAGATATTCAAAACCCACCTGGATATGTTCCTGTGTGATCTCTGGCAGAGAAATTGGACTGGATGAGCTTTGGAGGTCCCTCCAGTCCCTGACATTCTTTGATTCTGTGACTAGATGACCTTCAGAGGTTCCTTTCAAGAACCACCATGCTGGGATGAAGTGAGAATAGCTCTCTGGTTGTTACAGAGCTGATGGTGCTTGCAATAGTCAGAAACATGAGGCTGCTGCAATGTCCTGTATTGTCAGAGTCCTGCAATGAAGAGAGGGGGACTTTGCCAGGAGCAAGAGTAGCAGCTTTGCCTCAGCTGGGAGGTAGAGGCATGAAAAATATCTGTGATATTCATTGAGGTTACTGCAGGCCTTTGGATCAGGATTTGGTGTTGAACAATTTCTTTCCCTAAAGGGCCGTCAAGCCGTGGAACAGCCTGCCCAGGGCAGCTGTAGAGTCCTTATCTCTGGAGGGGTTTCAAAGCTGTGTAGATGTGGTGCTGAGAGACATGGTTTAGCGGTGACCTGGCAGTGCTGGGTTAATGGTTGGACTTGATGATCTCAAACGCCTCTTCCAAGCAAAACAATTCTAGGTTCTGTGATTTTAGGCTGCTTTCTAATCTCCTCTTCTCCCCAGACCTGCACCCCCCTGTCCAATGGTCAGAGCCACAACGATGGGCAGGTGCCACTGGATGAGAACGCTGAGCTGCAGCAGCAGAGGGAGTGATTTGTCCATGCCAAATGTATTTCATGCTGCAGCTCAGCAGAGGAAATTACAAATGCCCAAGCCCATGGCCCTAACAGTCCAATTTTCTCCACTGATTGCCACTGTGCCTAAGCCTAACAGAGTAAATAATGAACACCGATGCAATGAACTTCCCAATAAATCGCTCCTGATGAATTGCACACAGGTCACCCAAAAGCAAATTTAATGATTATATGCCGGCTGCAGCTACCTCATTTTTATTTATTTATTTATTTATTTAAATCTTGTCTCTCTTGTTAGATCCAATCAGCAAAGGAAGCAATGGAAAATAAAATAAAATGCCTCATTTCTGAGCACGCTCCTCATTCCGTGCAAAGAGCTAAACCCTGAACTGCAGGGTGCAGGCAGATCCAGCCTGGACTGACAAGATGGCTTTGCCTAGTAATTACAGAATCATAGAATGGTAGGGGTTGGAAGTGACCTCCAGAGATCAGTAAGTCCAGCCCCCTGCCCAAGCAGGATTACCAAAGGGCAGGCCACACAGGAAGACATCCAGATGGGGCTTGAAAGCCTCCAGAGGAGACTCCACAACCTCTGTGGGCAGTCTGCTCCAGGGCTCCAGCACCCTCAAAGTAAAAATGTTGTTTTCTAATACAAGGTGGAACTTCCACTGTTCCACTTTGTATCCACTGCCCTTTGCCCTATCACAGGACACCACTGAATAGAGCCTGGCCCCTTCTTCTTGACACTCACCCCTCAGATATTTATAAATGTTAATTAGATCCCCTCTCAGTTGTCTCTTTCCCAGACTGAACAACCCCAGATCTCTCAGCCTTTCCTTATAAGGCAGATGTTCCAGTCCCTTAATGAGGGACTGGGGCTAGTACTCCAGAGAGCATGGCCTGAAGAGCAACATTTCCCTTCTCTGCACCTCAGCTACCCTTTGAGTTTGTCATCCGTCACGCCTGTTTGGAGCACAAACTCTTCAGGGCATAACATCCCCTGCTATGCCCATACGTGGTGGCAGACATCCAGCCTTGCCTGAGGCTCAGCTTGCTGCTGTGCCACAATTGATGTGGGTCGCTGGGTACTTAAGGTGCAGTAGGATGAGACCCTGGGTAATAAATTCCTGAAATTAGAGCACAGTCAGCTTTGTGGCCAAGGCCTGCATTGATGGATGAGGCTTGTGTGCCACATCCCACTGCGGGAATTAATCCCCAGGACTAAGGATCAGGGCGCAAGTGGACATTTGTGTGACTTCTCCATGTCTCAGCTCGGTAAAACAACTCTTTCCCCCATCAAAAAAAAAGCTCCTCGCTTGTCTAAGAGCAATAGAATCAACACTACTGCAATGCTCATTTCCTCTTGGCAGCTCTCCTGGCCCTCTGTCTGAGTGCCCTCCCCTTTGCTGCCATCTACCACATCCAGAAAGACATTTGCAATTATGATTCATGCTAATAAAATACAAACACTGCCAATAAAAGGCAGAAAGAGAGTAAAAGGCAGAAAGAGAATCTCATTGGAACAGCTCCTCAGCCAACCCTTCCAGCTGCCTCTGAATTGTCATGCTTATCACATCTACGGATGATTATGATATATGATGTGTTCAAGGCCAGGCTGGATGAGGTCTTGAGCGACCTGATCCAGTGGGAGGTGTCCCATACCGGGACACCCTGCCTATGGCAGGGGGTTGGAACTGGCTGATCTTTGAGGTCTCTTCCAACCTAAACCATTCTATGATTCTATGGGGCTGGGGAGACCCATGCAATGGTATCCCCGAGGGTGTCTCTCTCTATATATTTCTCTCTCTGTCCATCCATCCATGCATCCATGCATCCATGCATCCATGTATCCATGTATCCATCCATCCATCCATCCATCCATCCATCCATCCATCCATCCATCCATCCATCCATTCTTCCCTCCCTTCCCACCCTTTAGATAATGATCAACATTAAGAAGATCCAGGATCAACAGCCCCAGGGCTCTTAGCCTTTCCTCTCCAGGCAGTTGCTCCTGTCCTTTCAGCATCTTTGTAGCCTCCACTGGACTCTTTCCAGCAGTTCTCTCTCTCTTGAACTGGGGAGCCCAGAACTGGACACAGGACTCCAGATGTGACCTCACTAGGGCAGAGTAGAGGGGGAGAAGAACTTCCCTTAATTTGCTGGCCACACTCTTCTTCATGCATCCCTGGAGACCATTGGCCTTCTTGGCCACAAGGGCACATTGCTGACTTGTTGTCCACCAGGACTGCCAGGTCCTTCTCCACAGAGCTGCTATCCCACAGGATACAGGACTCCACATGTGACCTCACTAGGGCAGAGTAGAGGGGGAGGAGAACTTCCCTGGCCACACTCTTCTTCACGTACCCCTGGAGACCATTGGCCTTCTCGGCCACAAGGGCACATTGCTGACTTGTTGTCCACCAGGACTGCCAGGTCCTTCTCCACAGAGCTGCTATCCAACTGGATACACAACTATGAAAACAGCCAGAGCACTTTGCTCCCACTTCTGCTATTGTGTCTGGTGACGGTTTCAAGAGTGCAGTAATTAAAACCCAGTAAAAATTATAAGGCTGTAAAGAGGAAATTGTGAAACCTTCCTGAACCTTTACAGCTCTCATGAAAGCATTTTGGTTTGCGGTCTGCAAAAGTATTTCCTTGTCTCTTTAAGCACCAAAGGGTCACATCCACAGAGCAATTACTCTCTTAAGTGCTGGCAGAGCTGACAGCATTTCATGTTTCTTCACGAAACAAAATCTCCGGGCCTTGTCCATAAACCATTGTGTTTTGCAGGGTCATGTCAGGAATTCCAAAGTGCTGGAACACCTCTGCTGCGAGGAAAGGCTGAGAGAGATGGGGTTGGTCAGCTCTGGAGAGACCTTCATGCAGCATTTCACGACTTAATGGTGGGGGCTAAAAGAAAGATGGGGGCAATGTATTTATCAGGGCCTGTTGAGGACAAAGGTGATGATGGCTTTAAACTAAAAGAAGGGAGATTTAGATAGATAAAGACATTTTTTCACACTAAAGGTGGTGAGGTGCTGTCCCAAGTTGCCCACAAAGGTGGTAGATGTCCCATCCCTGGAATATGTCCCAGCCAGATCAGGTTGCCTGGGACCCTGACCAATCTGATCTAGTTGAAGATGGCGCTGCTGACTGAAGGGGGTTTGGACTAGGTGACTTTTAAAGGTCCCTTCAAACCATTCTGTGGTCCTGTGATTTTATGATTCCATCTGTTGTCTTGTACTAGGGCAATGGACTGAGGACTGGGTCCCTCCTTCAGGGCAAAAGTGGGGTAAATCAAACTGTGCACAGCTCAGTTCAAAGATGAAAGGAGTTCCTGGTTCTTTGCGGAGTTTGCAACACCCTCCTGTGGTCTGCTCTCTTTGGGAAGCCACTTTGCACTGTGAGTGTCCTATAAATCTTCCACATGTGTGACTGGGTTCCAGAGGTTGGGATGGGGAACTGGTTACCAGACAACACCACTTCAAAGAAAGGAAAGTTAAATGCTGGTAAGGTGGTGTCAGAAAGTCTCCCACAAGCTGGTCCTCTCAAGACACTCATGCTTCTGTTCAATCTCTAAGAAGTGATCAATTCAGGACAGCCAGAGCCTGATGTGTCTGCACAAGATCCCAAGCACCTGAGTGGGTATGTGACTCAGACCATACCCAAGAGGATGGTGGCTGCTATGTGAAGAGTACAGGATGATGGAGATACTTGAGTGAGACAATGTGTTCTCAAGGGACTTTCCAAACATCTACTACAGAAGCCACTGCTGTGTCTTTACCACCCTCTCCCAACCACCTTTGGGCCTGGCCTCCCAGGTGTGGCTCCAGATCATATCCTACAGTCATGGAATGGTTTGGGTTAGAGGAGACCTCATAGATCATGTAGTTTCAACCCTCCCCTGCCCTGGGCAGGGACACCTTCCACTGGAACAGGTTGATCAAAGCCCCATCTAAACTGTCCTTGAACACTTCCAGGAATGGGACATTCACAATGTCTCTAGGCAGCTTGTTCCTGTGTCTCATCACGCTCACAGTGAAAAATTTCTTTCTGAATTTCACCCCCTTTAGTTTAAAACCATCACCTCCTTATCCTGCCTCTACAAGGTCTTGTGAAAAAATCCCTCCCCAGCATTCCTGTAGGCCCCCTTCAAGTATTGGAAAGCTGCAAGAAGGTGTCTCCAGAACCTTCTCTTCTCCAGGCTGAACAATTTCAACTCTTTCAGCCTGGCCTCCTGAGAGAGGTGCTTCAGCTCTGATCATCTTCCTGGCCTCCTTTTTTACAGATGGTGCTGTGTGTTTCTGTGGACATGGTGAGTGGCTAAGCCACGTGTTGGCTGAATAGTTATTTACTATTAAACATTAACAGCTTGACTCTGCCCACAGCAACAGCTTAAGGAACCCAAAATGTTCCCAAAAGATCTCTCCCCCACCCACTCCATCCCCTATTAACAAGAGAGGATTCGCCACAAACACCAACACACAAGGCAGACCCTTTGCAAGAGGACTCTCTTTTTGTAGGTGGGCTGAATGCCAAAATAGCCCCCTCACTGCTCGGATTGTCCAGGTGCTGTGTATAGCATGTGGGCTGCTTCTGTAGCATTAGTGCTGTCTGGAAACACATATGGAGCAGGAGAAGTTATCCAGAGATGGTCTGGCAAAGCCTAACTGCACTGTGCAGGAGATGGATCTGCTGATTGCTTAACAGCAAAGACAGTGGGGGATTAACAAGGGCACATGCACACCCAGAACTAGCTGCACTGCCTCATCAGGAGCCCTCTGGAGGCTTCCACCGTTCCGGTTAATCATAGAATCATAGAATGGTCTAGGTTGGAAGAGACCTCAAAGATCATCCAGTTCCAACCCCCTGCCACAGGCAGGGACACCTCCCACTAGATCAGGACGCTCAAGACCTCATCCAGCCTGCCCTTGAACACATCCAGGGAGAGAGCAGACACAACCTCCCTGGGCAACCTGTGCCAGTGCCTCACCACCCTCATTGTGAAGAATTTCTTCCTAACATCCCATTCAAATCTCCCCTCCACCAAATTGAACCCATTCCCCCTCGTCCTGTCATTACAAGACCTTGTGAACAGTCCCTCCCCAGCCCTCCTGTAGGCCCCCCTCAGATACTGGTAGGCTGCTATAAGGTCTCCCCGAAGCCTTCTCTTCTCCAGGCTGAAAAGCCCCAACTCTCTCAGCCTGTCCTCATAGCAGAGGTGCTGCAGCCCTCTGATCATCTTCGTGGCTCTCCTCTGGACTCTCTCCAACAGTTCCATATCCTTCTTGTGCTGGGGGCTCCAGAATTGCACACAGTACTCTAGGTTGGGTCTGACAAGAGCAGAGTAAAGGGGAGAATCACCTCCCTTGCCCTGCTGGTAATGCCTCTAATAATCTTCATCGTGTTCTACTTCTGAAACACCCCATGGCAAGGATTGTGGTGCTGAGGGACATGGTTTAGTGGTGGACTTGGGCACTGCTGGGTCAGTGTTGGACTGGATGACCTTAAAAGTCTTTTCCAACCAAAATGATTCCATGATTCTAAGAAAACACAGTGCATTCCTGAGCCACCTTTCTGGGAAAAAAAGTATTCAGTAAGGCTTTGTTAAGGCTGATGGCAGCATCTTACAGAATCATGGAATCACAGGATTGTTCTGTTTGGAAAAGACCTCTGGGACCACTGAATCCAACCTTCAATCTTTATAACCACCATACCCATTAAGCCATGTCCCAAAGTGCCATGTCCACATACTTCTTGAACACCTGCAGGGATGGTGATTTCACCACCTCCCTGGGAAACCTGTTCCAATGTCTGACCATTCTTCCAGTAAAGATATTTTTCCTGAAATCCAACCCAAATCTCCCCTGGCACAACTTCAGGCCATTTCCTCTCCTGATACTAGGCAGAAGAGACCAATTCTCGCTTCACTGCAACCTCCTTTACAGAGAGTTGTAAAGAGCAATGAGATCTCCCCTCAGCCTTCTCCAGACTAAACAAGCCCAACTCATTCAGCTGCTCCTCACAAGACTCTTCAGCAGCTTTGATGCCCCTCTCTGAACATGCTCCAGCACCTTGTGATGGTGGAGCCTGTGCTGCAAATGTCACTGGGTGGCTGAAATAAGTTGCTGAGTATGGATTCCTACCTGACACTTGTTGCTCATGGCTTTCTCTGGCAACCCTCACCTCTCTCTGTGCCTTTGGTGTGACCACTTTAATACACAGAGAGACTATTAGCTTTGGAGAGGGCTGAGAGGCTCAACACTTGAGGAGAGAGACACAAGCTAATTATACACTGCAATTAGCTCAATTGCAAAATCTTTTTTTCCCTCTACACCAGGCTTTAGGCAAGTCTCTGTATGTCACTGTCTCTCTTCTGGCCACAGTTGTGCCATGGTGTTCCTGTGCCATGCAATCCAGCACATCACAGAATCATGGAATGCTCTGGGTTGGAAGGGACCTTAAAGATCTTCTATTTCCAACCTCACCTGCTGTGGGCAGGGATACTTCCTACTAATCCAGGTTGCTCAAGGCCTCATCCAGTCTGGATATGAACACTTCCAGAGTTGGAGACTCCACAACTTAGAATCATAGAATCATAGAATGGTTTAGGTTGGAAGAGACCTCAAAGTTCCAATCCCCTGCCATAGGCAGGGACACCTCCCACTAGATCAGGACGCTCAAGACCTCATCCAGCCTGGCCTTGAACACCTCCAGGGAGGGAGCAGCCACAACCTCCCTGGGCAACCTGTTCCAGTGTCTCGCCACCCTCGCTGGAAAGAACTTTCTCCTATCACACCCCGTCTCTGAACAACCACCCTCTTGCAGTGTTTTACCACCCTCTTCCTCCTGCAGTCTAAAATAAATTGAGGTTCTTCCACTTTGATGCCATTACCTCTCATCCTGTCACTACATACCTTTGTAAAAAGTCCCTCTCCAACTCTCCTAGAGGGTCCCTTCAAATACTAGAAGGCTTCAATAACGTCTCCTCTATTACTTTAAAACTGTCATCCATTATTCTGTTACATCAGGTTCTGCCACAAAGTCTGTCCCTAGCTTTCTTCTTGGCCCCTTTAAGTACTGAAAGGCCACTAGAAGGTCTCCCCAGAGCCTGTGATTCTCCAGGCTGAACAACCCCAACTCTCTCAGCCTGGCCTCACAGCAGAGGTGTGGCTTCCTCTGGCCTCACTCCAACAGGTCCATGTCTCTCTTGTGCTGAGGACTCCAGACCTGGCCCCAGCACTGCAGGTGGGGTCTCAGCAGAGGGGCAGAATCCTCTCCCTTTGCCTGCTGCTCAAGCTGCTGGGGATCAGCCCAGGACGCGGTTGCCTTATGGGCTGCAAGCACATATTGCTGGCTCCTGTTGAGCTTCTCATCAACCATCAGATGCAAGTCCTTCTCTTCAGGACTGCTCTTTCTATTTGTTCTCCATGCAGCCTGTGTCTGTGGCTGGGAATTCCTCAACTCAAGTGCAGGACCTTGCACTTGGCTTTGTTGAACTTCTTTAGGTTGGCATTGGCCCACCTCTCAACCCTGTCAAGGCCCCCCTGTATGGCATCCAGTATGTCAACCGCACCACAAAGCTTGGGGTTGCTGGCAAACTTGCTGAGAGTGCCTCAATCCTATTGTCCATGTCACCAGTAAAGATGTTAAACAGCACAAGCCAAAGCACCAACCCCTGAGGAACAACACCTGTCAGCTGTCCCCACTTAGATACTGAGTCACTGACCATCACTATTTGAGTGCAATCACCAAGCCAATTCCTTACCCACCAAGTGCCTTCTCACACCTCAGGTCACAGATGTGAGCCAGGGCTTTGCGGTGGTGAGATAGACCATGGAAAGTGCTGTCCAAAGAAGAGTCTTTTAAAGTTTGGCTTAGAAGCAGACATACTCCTGAGTCTGAAATTGTCTTGGTTTCAGGCAAGCTGTCATGGCACCTGCCCACGCAGCTGCTTGGTGGGTGGAAAACGTGGATCACAAAGCTCAAGATCAGCCACGTGAAGGGGAGGCACAGCCTCAGATTATTAAGCAATTGAAGACAAAAGGAATCAAAAAAATCTTGGACATTACTAAAAAAGGAGAGATTTAGACTAAATACAAGGAAGGATTTGTTTATACTGAGGGTGGTGAAGCACTGGCACCAGTTGCCCAGAGTGGCAGCAGAAGCCCCATCCCCGGAACCATTCCTGGCCAGGTCGTCTGGGGCTCTGAGCAACCTGCTCTAGTTGAAGGTGGACTAGATGACCTTTAAAGGTCCACTTCCAACCTAAAGTATTCTATGATTCTGTGATTTTACAATTAGGACACAGCAAACTAGCCTGAATTCAGAGCTCCTCACAAACACCTCTGTACTCAAAGGGTCTAAAATCTGTCTTAACACACCAAGCAGCTTTTTTACCTTCCTCTGAGTCTGCATATGGAAGAGTCTGCACTGCAGCACTTCATGTTTCAGCAGGTGAATACAGATTTTGTATGTTAACCCAGAAAGGCCCCCACATCATCAGCTGTGTCACCATGATGGTGTTCTCCGTGCTTACTCATGCACATTCATCAAGGAAAGGAAGGAACTCTTGCAGTTAGTGGCCAATATCAGCAGAACAAAACCTGAGCCCATGAATACAATGAGAATAGAAACCAGAATCATAGAATTATGGAATTGTTTTGGTTAGAAAAGATCTCCATGATCATCGAGGCCATCTGTCAACCTAACACCACCACAGCCATCAAACCATGTCCTGAAGTGCCATGTCAACATATTTTTTGAGTACCTCCAGGAATGGTGACTCCATCACCTCCCTGGGCAGTCTGTTCCAATGCCTGACTACTCTTGCAGTGTAGAAAGTTTTCCTAATATCCAACCTAAACTTCTCCTGGCACAATTTCAGGTCATTTCCTCTCATCCTATCACCTGGTTCTAGGGAGAAGAGACTAATCCCCACCTCACTCCAACCTCCTTTCAACCTCCTCTCCAGAACAACTGCAGTTTCCTCAGCCTCTCCTCACAAGATGTGTTCTCTAGAGCCTTCACCAGAAGACTCTTAAATCTAGATTCTTACCATCTCTGCTTCTGACATACATGTTGAGAAGCTTCTTGTTCAGTTGGCCTGTAGTAGCTGGGGGGTTAGACTGAGTGCTTCAGAAAACCATTTTGACACAGATGTAACCTTGGAGGACACCAAATGAATACAGATCTAGAAGGGGATCTTTTAAATACCACCACAATTAAAAAAAAACCAAACACAACAAAAAACAGACAAAGAATCAGAGCCCTTGAGGAGAGTCTTCAAGCATCCTTTAATTTTGCATGTTCAGGACTGACACAAGCAATTAGGCAGCTCAGAGAGAAGTTGCCTCAGCACGTGAAACCCAGCTGGGTTGACCATTTGACAAATACAAGTGCAGTATACTCTTGGTTTTGAGCAATGGTGTAAATTCCTCACCCTCAGTGAATAAGGAACCTTTTACCTGGTGACTTTACATGGTCAAGAGGGCAGAAATGGTGACTTAAGCAGGCCTCAGACTCCAGAGCTATGATCTGCTCCTCTCCTGCCTTTGGTCATCGCTAGTGCTGAGCTATATAAGCCTGTGTGTCCTTTTGGTACATCAAACAGGGACTGCAAAATATCTTTTGAGCTGGGGAGACTCACAGTATATTCAGGAAAAAAAAAGGATTAAGTTTTGCTATTACCTGATATTGGCAATTTTCTCCTACATCCACCATCATCCAGGGCTGTAATGTGCTGCAGAAACTGATGTTGTGTGGCTCTAGGCTAATGAAGAAGTAGAAGTGGAAACATGGTCCCATGGTACCTCTTTAGCATGAGAACTGGCTTATTGGTATCTGAAGGAATAAGTAGCCAGATCTTTGCAGTGGGAACAGCAGAAACCTTAATGCATCTACCACTGTAGTGGAGAACAGTACTGGTAGAACTGAAACAGGCTCCATGCAACAATGCTATTGGAACAGCTTCAACACCATCAAAACTCCACGTGACCAACAGGTCTCTGTGCTTGACTGTTCAGCATGGTCTGAAGACTCTGACCTCAACCCAATGTTTAAATGTTTAAACCTAAACCCTCTATTCCCACCCCACCAGACACAGGAGCTTGCTTGCTTTCCATCTCGAGTCACAAGCAGCAGCAGCCACAGAGCAAAGCCAAATACCCCACCCAAATCTTCATCAAGATGCCTGTTCCTGCTGTGACCGCTCTTGGGACACCACGTTAAGGATGTGCTACGTAATTACACATCAAACGCAGC